>APFE030446923.1:104014-119985 GCA_000404065.3 Pinus taeda
AATAAAAAATTATAATAATTATCCATGCATAATAAATAAAATTAAAAAGAGCTTTAAATATCAGAAAATTATAACAATATATTAAAAAATCTAGTTAATTCAAATCATTAGGTTGGTCGGCTCACATACTTGACATCTCAACCATAACCTTATTTATCACTACTGTCTCTCTCCTTTGTAAATCAAGTCCTGATGATGAGTCTTGGTCTAGACTCGAAACGTCGACAAAGCAAAGATGAAAACTGTGGAATATCCGAGTGTAGATTCTAAAAAAGGTACTCATCTATCAGATCTATGTTGGCACTATCAGCACAAATGGATTGGAAGATCCATCAGATGGATGTGAAGACTGCATTCCTCAATGGCCAGATTGAGGAAGAGGTGTACATAGTGTTCGGTGTGGAGCATGATTATCATCCTAATTTAGAGGTCTTTGTTTCAGCCGGATGTATATCCCAGGAAGATTGTACTCCCCTCCACGCAGGGGGGTGCAGGGGTTTCGGGGGAAGTGCCCCCAAAGCTAAAAACAGATGTAAAATTGCCTTGTAAAAGTATAGTAATTTCTAGTCAATCTGGGCCGTTCATTAGGCAGATGATCTGACGGTAGAACTTATGTTTAGTTTAGGGTTTTTTCCCTAGAAGGCAACCCCTCTCTTTGTATGAGGGTATTGTATTGAGGCTGTGTGATAGAAGTGTATTCTCAGAGCGAGAAACAGACAGGTGAGACTGTGAGAGAAAACAAAGGATATTATAGTGGATCTATTATAGGTTGTGTCTCTTCATTTTGCTGGGTAATAGAAAGAAAGGACTAGCTGTTCAAGGTGGACGTAGCCCAAACTAGGTGAACCACGCATATCTATGTCTCTCTGGTTTTATGTGTTTGTGTTTTTCCGCATATTATATGTCTTGCATTTCTCTGTCATATATAATATTTTTTTAACACATAGAGTAGCCGGAAGGTTTTGAGACATTTGATCATGATTCACATGTGTGCCGACTCAAGAGAGCATTGTACAGGCTGAAGCAAGCACCTCGTGCTTGGTACACTAGGATAGACAACTACTTCACCGGGTTGGGTTGCACAAAGAGTGAAGCAGATGCGAACCTGTACCACATCATGGTGAAAGTTAAGTTGTAGATCATCGTATTTTATGTTGATGATCTGATATTGACTGGTGATGATCAGTTGATCATGTCTTGCAAGGAGGACCTTGCAATAGAATTTGAGATGAAAGACATGGGTCTCATGCACTACTTCCTTTGCATGGAAGTGTGGTAGAAGGATGGTGAGTTGTTTGTGTCTAAGGGAAAGTATGCCAATGAGATACTCGGGAGATTCTGCATGGAGAAGTGCAAGCCCATGCAAACTCCTCTAGCAGGTAACTAGAGTAAGGAGGTTGCTACTTCAAGAGAAGTGGTAGAGGCTACTGTGTACAGGAAGCTTGTGGGTGCACTAATGTACTTAATGAACACATGACCAAATTTGTGCTATGTGATGAACCAGCTGAGTCAAGCGATGGTTCAACCTACCAAGATGTTTTGGAAGGCAGCAAAGCATGTATTGAGATACCTCAAAGGCACATCTTAGTATGGATTATGGTACAAACAAACAGAGGGAGTGAAGCTACAGGGCTTCAATGATGCAGATTGGTCAGGGAGTCCATCAAATTGGAAGAGCACATCAGGAGGGTTTTTTAACCTTGGGTCAGTGGAGGTTTCTTGGTACAATAGGAAACAGAGGTGGTTGCACTCAGCTTGACAAAGGCAAAATACATGGCTGCAAGTTAGGCAACATGTGAGGCCATCTGGATGCGGAAAATATTAGTTGGTTTGTTTGATCAAATGATGGATCCAACTGTGATATATTGTGATAATCAGAGTTGTATCAAACTCTCTGAGAATCCAGTATTTCATGATAGGTCCAAGCACATCGACATCATGTATCATCATCTCAGAGGCTGTGTAGTGAGGAGGATCATGTTGCTGTAGCATATTTCGACAGAGGAGCAAGATGCTGACATTTTGTCGAAGGCATTGTCAAAGTGCAACTTTGAGTTCCATAGAGACAGGATTTGGGTGGCAGATAATCCCTTTCTTATTGAGAGGGAGTGTAAAAATATGGCGTTAAATATCTCCGATCACCGATAGGTGATACAATGCATGCGAACCATTTTAAATATATTCTCGAGATGTGCGCCTAATTAATATATCGCAATCAGGAATGGACTTAGGCTTTATTGTTTTGTCAATGTGATTCTGCCAATTGCCGATTGCGATATGCTTTATCACATCGGAGGATTTGAGCCTGGCTTTATTTATGTGCTTGGCATTTGGCTTCTCTGATTTCTGATTGCGATTGCCTTTTCGGATTAGAGAGAATGGATAAGGTTTTTTTCTGGCTTTGCGTATGTTTCCTTTGTTATTGCGATATGAAATCTTCCGATCGCTTTATCACAATAACGAAGAGTTTTATAGTATTTTTAAAGTCACACTTTTATTTCCATTCAAAAGGCTTTTAAAATGATTCATTTACCTTAAGCCTTTTAATAAGGGTTTTTCCTTATGATGGGTTAATACCAATTTTATTTATGAAAACACAAATCTTATCTAAGTTGAATTAAAGGGACCCATTTCTTATTTAATTTTTATTTAAAGACTTTTTAAGAAATGGGGGGTTGTCGTTTAACACAACAATTGGCGATTCACTCGGAGAAACAGTTATCTATGAGAAAGTAATATAATACTTTAACTTTCTTAATCTGGAAACCTTAATTGATAGAGAAAATCTAATATAACTAGATAATCATAGATTCTCAATGTAATGATAATTATTTTTGCTATTTATTTCTCTTTCTAAAATTAAATACATTCTAAGCTTTAAATAAACCCTAATTGTTTGATAATGATAAAACAAAAAACTTTTCCAACTTAGCTTTTATAATGACTCCTTTGTCATAGATAGAGCCTCTGCTGCCAACAAACGTCTATAGTCTCGACAGGGTTACCTTTTAACCATTTAATCATTCATTGTTCTATCCATTTCAGAGTATAATTAAAAAGAATGAATCCAAAAGATATGTTTCCATATTTTTGTATCACATTTTTCTTTTTTCCTTATTTTTTAAGATAAAAAGCCATTGTCCTGGTTTGATGACCAACGGTTGACAATGCCATTCACTGGTTGTAATTTAACTGAACAAGTTGGCTCATGATGAGACCCCTTGTATTATAATTATAAGCCATTACCCTGTTTTGATATGCAGTGTTGGTAATGTCAGTTGACCTATTCCCCTATGATCATGGTAAGCAAGCTTGTAATAAGACCCCTTATCCTTTATATCAAATATATTTTAGAATTACACTCCGAGTAATTATAAATTGTGATGGATGGGATGAACAATTTTCTCCTTAAGAGAATATGGATGACAGGGTGAGAGTTGAAGATGCTACGATTGAATCAGTCTTGTTTTGTATTGATAACCGTTTTTAGGCTTCTAAAACTTTAGAATGATTTACAGTATTTCTAAGTTTTGAGAAGATTTCACAAAAATAAAATGGGGTTTTCAGAATCTAATTATACCTAATTTCCTAGAATTTTCTTTTTCCTTTAAGGCTTCCATTTCTTAAAAGTAAATATTAAAATTATTTTCTTTTCAGTAACTTTTTCAATATAGCAAAGACTAATGGAAAGATTTTCATAACTTTATTTCCTAGGATTTTAAACAAACTAATTTATTCACACAAGTCCTGCTGAAAATTGAATATTTACAAAGGGAGAAGGGGTTACGTCCTCAATTGAAGAATTTTTTCAGAATAAGGCCATTAACAGGAAGAAAATCTCTCTTTCCTGATAGATCTTTCAATATGAATGTAGAAGGGCCTATCTTCTCACTGATTTGGAATGGTCCAAGCCACATTTTCTAGAACTTAGTGTGTTTTCCTTTATCCTCATGGGCTTTGTCCCACTTCAAAACTAGATCACCAACTTGTAAATGTTTTGATCCGGTTGAAGTTGCATCAAAAGATGACTTAATAATCTGCTGATGTTTTGCATGTATAATTCGAGCTTTCTCCCTTTCTTCTTCTAGTTTCAGGATGTGATCATATCTCAATTGGATAGAAGATGATGGAGTTTCTTCAATAAACTACACTAAAGCTAGTGATGGAAGTAGTAACTAAGTTTTCTGGTATGACAGCTTCCTTTCCATACACTAGATTGAATGGAGAAGTGCCTATGGAGGCCTTTTGTGTTATTCGGTTAATCCATAGTGCAAATATCAAAGACTTATGCCAGTTTTTATGATTCTGCTTGATAGTTCTCTTAATGATTTTGATAAGATTTTTATTGGTAGATTCTGCTAAACCATTACCCTGAAGATAGTAGTTTGCAGAATATTTCAACTTAAATCCCCTTTTGATAGCAAACTCAAATATAGAATTTCCAGAGAAGTAAGATGCATTATAAAAAATAAGAGCATTTAGGACACCAAAGCTGGTAATGATGAACTGATCTATGAATTCAATGATTGCCTCAGAGTTTGCTATCTTCAAAGGAATTGCGTCGACCCACTTAGTAAAGTAATCAGTGGCTGTAAGGATATACCTATGTTGTTTGGAAGAATGTGGCATGATTTCTCTAATGATATCCAATCCCCATTTTTCAAAAGGTTGTTCAATGTTGACTGGTTGCAAAGGGAAAGCTGGCTTCCTTTGTCTTCCACTAGTAGTTTGACAACTTTGGAATTTCCTTACATATTCATGAGAATATCTGAACAAGGTGGGCTAGTAATATCCAGCATGAATGATTTTGTTAGATGTTGTATCAGCTCCAAAATGTCCTCCTACTAGTCCATCATGTAGCTCTTGCAAGACCTTTTGTACTTCAGGTTTTTCTAAGCATCCTAACAAAATTGAATCATAATTCTGTCTAAAAAATACATCATCTATAATTATGATTTTTTTTGCTTTTAGTCTTATGGCACATTTGTTTTTATAGGAAATATTAGAAGGAGCATATCCATTTTTCAAATAGAAAATGAGATATGCGTATTGGGATTCAGGATTAGTGGTACTTATCTGATTGATTTCTTTAGTATCTTTTGTACCTTTAGGTTCCTAAATATTAGAAGCTCCTGCTAACAACCTGCAAAAACCTTGGCCTTTGACAATCTTTGCTGGATTAATTTACAAGTTATATTCTTGTAATGTTGTGACCCAATTTGCTCTCTTTTCTCCTAATTCCCTTTGAACTAGTAAGTGTCTTACTGCTGAAAAGGGACTATAACTTTTGTGTGAGATTTTAAGAGAAAGGGTCTGTAGTGTTTAATGGCTTTGTATACAGCAAAGGCTTGTTTTTCAAATTCTGAGTAATTAATTTCAGCACCTTGAAGGTTTGAACTATAAAATGAGACTAGTGCCTCCAAGTTTTGATCGTTAATTTGCGTTAGCACTGCTGCGTAAGATGAATCAGATGCAAGAGTATATAACATGAAGTGATTTGAAAAATTAAGAGTGCTTAAATTGGGGGAATTTATGATTAATTGTTTGATGGAATCAAATGCCTCTTTTTCTATAGGCCCCCAATTAAACACTAAATTTTTCTTAATCATGGTTTGTAATGGTAAAACAATTTGTGAAAAATCTGGTACAAATCTTTTTACAAAGTTAATTTGAACTAAAAATGATTGCATGGATTTTTTATTATGAGGGAATGGAATATCAGAAATCTCTTTGGTTCTATCTCGATTAATATAAATACCATCCTTTGAAACAATGAAGCCCAAGAGTTTACCTTGGTCAAGAGTGAAAAAGGATTTCTTAGGATTGAGTGAAATGCCATACCTTTTGCAGCGTCGAAAGATTTGTTTCAAATCATGCAAATGATTTGATCTTTTCTTAGAGAACATAGTAATATCATCTAAATAGACAACTACTGATTTATTGATCAGTCCTTTGAATGCTATGTCCATCGCTCTTTGAAATGTAGCTCCAATGTTAATTAATCCAAAAGGCATTTTTTGATAGGCGTAAGTTCCCCACTTGGTTCTAAAGGTAGTCTTAAGTTTGTCATCAGGGTGGACCAATATTTGATTATACCCTGAAAAACATCTAAGAAGGACATTAATTTAGAACCAGCTACTGAATGGAGAGTTTCCTCCATGGTAGGTAAAGCGAAGTTATCCTTTCGACTTGCTTTATTAAGATTTTTGAAATCAATACAAATTCTAATGTCACCATTTTTCTTCCTTACTCGCACCATATTAGACACCCAGTTTGAATGTCTAACAGGAAAAATTATCTTAGATTTCAAGAGTTTGTTTAATTCATCTTTTATTTGACTCTCTAAGTTAGGATGAATCTTCCTTAATTTTTGTTGTACTGGTTTTTGTTCAAAAAGCATTGGAATCGTATGTTGTATGATAGATGTATCGTATGTTTTCAAATCATCGTATTTCCAAGTGAAGACATTTTTATATTTACGCAATAATCTAATGAATGAAATTCTTTTTTCTGAAGAAAGTCCTAATCCCAAATTGATGTTTTTTGGATTCTCCTCAGTACCAAGGTTTATCAATTCAAATCTCAAAGTAGAACTTTGGAGCTTTGAATTAGTAACCTGTTTAAACCTGTCTTTGATGTCATAAAGATCTTCAAGCTTGACCACTAGTTTAGGTATTGAGTTTTCTTCAAGCTTTTCCTTCATTTGAAGGTCATGGTCACTTTCATCAATAATTTTATCATCATAGGATTTGTCAAAAGTTAAGAAATTTAAAATGTATTCATCATGATTAAACACTCGCCAGTTAGTGACATTATCAGGAATTGATGGTCTAAAAATTAACTCTACTGAGAATCTATCAGGACTGTAATCTTCAGATGGAAGGAGCTTAGAAGCAACATTAGCTAGTAAATCTGCTGCTGCATTCTGGGACCTAGGGATGGGAGAAATATTGAATGCTAAATATTGAGATATAAGGTCTTTTACCAAGGACTGATAGTGTTTAAGGTGACTAGAAAGGCAATGAATAGTATTTCTAACTTGTCTTATAACAATTTCCAAATCATCGAACACTTTCAAATATTGAACTTTAAAACCAATTTCTTTGTAAAGTCCTTGAATCAAGGCTTCATATTCAGTTGTATTGTTTGTGCATTCAAATTCCAACTTGCATGATAACATGGTCATTTCTCCCTCAGGACAAACTAAAATACATCTTGCTCCTGCACCTTCACTAGATTTAGACCCATCAAAATATAATGGCCAAAACAAAGATTTATCTACAGTTTTATTTACAGTTTCCTCAGCAATTTTAACACACCTTGATGTATCTGTTTGAGAAAAAATTTCGATTTGAGATGTGAAATTATTAACTAAAAAGGGTGATGGTTGAGCAATAAAATTGCCAAAGAATGATTCAGATGAGTAATTCCCCAAAATATTGTTATTAAATGTTATTTGTTGATTTTCTTGTTTGAACTCAGTAACAGTATGGGTCATATGTTTATCTTGATCAATATTTATTTGATTTGGTTTTCCTTTATAAGGTAGCCACATATGAAATCAATCGGTGGAAATATAACCATGAAGATTCTCAGACCAGTCTCTACTCAAAATAAAACCATAGATTTCAGGTATATCAGTGATTAAAATATCAATTCTCTGAACCACTCTTGGATCAGCTGATAACCTAATAGTAACTGAGTTGATTTTTCCTAAAACCTGGACCTTAGTTTTATCTAACTAGACAATATGAATTGTAGACTTTTGGGGTTCAATGTCCAGTTTGGAACAAAATGAAGCTGACATTATATTCGAGGAAGCCCCTGAGTCAATCAAACAATTGTGTAGATTTCTATTATAGATCTCATAGGTTAAGAGAAAAGGAGGAGTATGGGAATTTGATCTCTTTGATTAAGACAACAGTAGTAGCTTCTACTCTACCAGGAGGTGGTTTACCTATCTCATGAGCAACTTTGGATAATACAGCATTTGAAAGAGGAGAAGAAGGTACTGCATCTAACTCCTTCAGCAGCAATTTTTGTTGATGTTTGAGTTTACGAAGCTCAAAAATAGTGATATTTTCCTTTGTTTTATTCATGTCTTCAATAATGTTGTAGTCCATAGAATCTGTAACTACTAATGTTTTAGATGTTGGAAGTGGATTTGAAGCTGATGGCTGATTTTGAGAAGGTATTCCTCAGGATTTCTTTGTGGGAACTTTTTCTTTAGTAGTAGTACCTGTATTCCTTTTCTTCTGAGTTATTTGAATAGGTTCAGGAGTACCCTTACTCCTGGTAGTTACAAGGAAAGCTTCCTATTCATTTTATGTATCAAAATTAGGCAAAATAAAGTCCCACATTCCATGACATTCTACAGTTACCTCTTCTTCAGGTTCTTTAGGTGATAAGACTGTTTCTTCTTCTTCCTCCTCTTCGAGATCTGCGTCTACATTGGATATAGCATTTGGTGGATTTGATTAAGGTTTCTTAAAGTTTCTAAATGGCCTTTTTGTTGAAGTCTCAGCTACTTGCTTCTTGATTTCTACCATTTCGTTTGACATAGTTTTGAGAACTTTTTGAAGACCTTCCATATCATATGGATCTTTAGCCATTTTCTTCTTTGAATCCTCTTTGAAAGAGACTTTTTTAGATTTTATGTCTTCAAGAGTAGCCTTCTTTTCTAAAGCAATAATGCATTTCTCTACAAGAAGTGCCTCTTTCATATTTTCTACTAGAGTTGATTTTGCAGCTCTATCTACAAAGGTAGCTATATTTGAAGGTAAAGCTATTATATACCATTCATTTCTGATTTGCTCACTAAGTTTAGAGGCAGTTGGAATCTTATTCAAGAGTTTATTAAATCGTGAATTGAACTCTTTTATAGGTTCTTTAGATTCTATCCTAAGATTCGAAAGATCATTGATTAACATTGCTAGAGATATGTCATCACCGTATTTAGTCAAGAATTGTTCTTGAAAAATGTTCCAACTAGTAATGGATCCTGATTGCAAGGAAAAATACCAAGACCTAGCTGATCCTTGTAAGGTATAAGGAAAAGCCTAACAATGACATCTTCCTTTGTAACTCCTTTTAAGTTAACTGCCAACATAAAGTTGTTAATATGCTCATTGGCTTGTATGCATGCATCTGGATTAAATTTTGGCAAACATTTTTCAGGATGTGCTGGCAATGGGTTTAATGGTGCAGGCATTGTGATTGCACCAGGATTATTCCATGGATTCTATGCCATTGTTGAACTACTACTAGATGACAGTTCCAATGAAGTTCCAAATGATTGGGAATGAGCATATATTGAAGTTTGAGGAGGTTGAGAAACAGATGTTGAAGTTCCAATTCCCTGTTGAACAACAATTTGTAATGGAGGAGTGGATGGTTGACTTTGCAATGGAGAAGATGAAATGGAGGATGATGATGAGATAGTTTCACTATCAGATCCTCCAGTTGTTTTCCTTGCCCTTTTTCTTTTAGGCAGAGGTAACTCAGTAGGTTCAATACCAAGCTTTTCACTCTGAAGTCTGGTGAGGGGGTGAGAAGGAATGAATTGCGAAGTCACACTGCCTTGAGATACCTCAGATTTCTGTGGTGATATTGAGAAGCCTTGAAGTTTATGGATGAGAGACTGTACTTCAGGAGATTCAAGACTTAATTTATCTGAGATATGTTGGGGTTGAGTAGTGGTAGTTGTCTCCTCTTCTTCTCGTTTGAAGACTGGAGTTCCAACATGCAAAGCAGAAGTCGGAGGTGAGGTGGAGGGAGATTTACTCTCAAAATGGGTTGTAGGTTTGGTTTGCTTGCCATTCGCAATTCATGCCCTCCTTCTAGCACCAAAAATGTTGATGCCTTGAAAATCGTTGCATCAACATCAGGGAAAACCACCCAGTCCGGACCTTAAAGGCAGCTCCTCTTCCGTTTGGTGTGGTGGCTCCAACTGGATATAATGGGACCAGTTTCCCAATGATTTGTAAATAGGATGGATAAGTGATTGATTTTCTATTATCTAATGATAATGATGGATGATTTATTCTAAAATGAAAAATTATAAACAACTAATCTATCCCGGGAAATTTCCACTTTAGTGCAACTTTTGATAATTCTTATTTACAAGTAGGCATATAGATGACTCCACTTATAAATAAAAGCATTCATTCATATGATAATTACTTTGTTCAAGTAGTTGAACAAAGTAATAGTTAACACATTATTACAGTATTCTTCATATATCATTGACATAAATATGATTGAAAGAATAACATTCCTTCAACATTCAATAGTGATAAGTAAAAGGATTGTTGTTAAAACACATACATATATCAAATGATAGTAAGATTGAATAAACATTGATTCATATAAAAGAATGGAGCAAATACATAGATAATAGTACCATATGTAATTTGAATCCCTTCCGATATCAATCACATTCAAATCCCGTCTTCCAACTTAGAAATACTCTCACAAAAAGAAATAGTGCATATCTCATCAAAGTATTCTTCATTAAAATTCATAATATAGGTCCAGTATTCATAAAAAATATATATATTGGAAGCACAATAGTGCAACTTCTGATCCAAGTTTTGATACAAAAATTGAGGACTCTTTCTAAAGACATGAAAGGGTATATAAATACTATTTAAGCTAACTAAATATGAAATAAAAATGTTGTGATGTGGTATAACCAAATCATAAAAATCTCCTTGAAATAGACATGCTTGCAGTTGGTAGAACGATTCACTATTTCAGCTGATTATCCTTTGGCTTGAGCTAGCATATAGCGAGCATTAGTTGCAATTCTGGATGGTTACTCATACATGAATGCAGTTGGGCTGAATATGTAGCATCATTAATTTCAGGAATCATGTAACCAATTACATCGGTTAAACATTGGATTGCTGCCTTTTGACTATGTGGTTTAATCAGGAAGAACCAAAAGGTGTCCCAGGTTAAACTTTGGATGCTCGTGATCAATCTCTCCTTCTTTTCTAATTCCTATTTGCATGTCTACTCCAATGCTTTAGCTAATGGTAGTTTACCTGGAGTGCATTCTGAAATCAAATTATACAGATAAAAAGTATCATTAATTAATTCAATCAAATTACAAGTGGTCGATCTACATCTTGAAGTTACCCTCTCCGCTTTCATCAATTGAGATTGCCATTCTAGGAACAAAATTTCCTTATGTGATTCCAGAATTTTAGGCAGATTTGCAGCTTGTCCTTCCATGGTTTCTTGCCAAGAAAGAAAGTTTTTTAATGTCTCATCGGCCTGCTCTAAATTTTTCCTTGCGTCAACTAATTTATCAATCATTGATGAAGAAATTTCACAAAGGGGCTCAGAAAGAGAAATAATATGACATAGCAAATTTAATTGATTAATCAATGCCTTATTGACCTGGAGAGCTTCAGATTTGAATTCTGCTGCTTGAGGAAAACCTTTGAACTTTTCTATTTGTTGTTACAACTGAGCGATTTTCTCATCTTTTGTATTGCTCAATTGTCCATTCATTGACTTCAGCTTGGCCAATGCTAGGGATAATTCTTTTTGTTTCTGAACTGCACTTTGATCTATCCTCTGCTTCTCCTTAAGGAATTGATCATTTAGCTGATTGTTTGATTGCTGCTATGCTGGTAATTGCTATTCTAACTACTCTATCTTCTATTGTTTTTCGAATACATGTGCCTTCAGTGAAACAATTATCTAATCCTTTTCTTTAAGTAAATTGCTGACTTCTGATGCTTTATCAATAGTAGCTGCCGAGTATGCCCCGGCATATTGAGAGTTTTGTGAGGTCTTCAAAAGGATTGAATTCCTCTCTCCATACCACATTAGCCATCTCCATTTGTGCATGTGAAAGAGAAGATTGATCAAGCCTTCTCTTTTTCCTTTATCTTTTTACTACAGCCCTATGCTTAGGGCTGTAGAAGGCATCTAAAGGTGGTATTTCTTCTATATGCAGGACAATTTCATCTTATGGATCTTTTGGAATTATCTCTACATCCTTTTGATTCATGATGGGCTGCTGGTTCCTTCAGTTGGAACCATAGTAGTTGTTGTCTTGTGACTAGTTGTCACTTCAGGCATGCTAAATCCCTGTAAGTTCTCAGTATTGCTTATAATGGAATTGAAATATTGCCATTCTTTAAGAAGCTTGGGATCAATATGAGTATCTGTATCCATGAGTTGACTATCTTTTCCCTATTATTTCTCCTATTCTGGTGTTTTTTCTTTCTCAGGAACTTTTTCCACCGCAAGAGCTTTGTCAACAGTTTGCTGTTCATTTTTGCTTGACTCGACTGTCGAGGTGGTGGCTAATAGATCTAGAGGCAGAGTTTGCAACCTCTGGTCTCTAAGCATATTAAACGTTTCAAGCCCTTCATCTTGATACCTGATCCTGGCCAATGATTTAACCTGAAATAATGATTCAGCTGAGGAAAATAGATCATCAAAGTCATCCTTTTCATGATCAAACTTTGCAAGTTTGGCTTGTTCAAGAACATTATAGGCAACTTTTTTTGGATCATATTTCCTGTTAGGAATTGTGGCAAGATTCAGCATTTGTATTTTTTCTGCCTCCTTTTCTGTGTGTTTGTAATCATGGAGAGTGAAAACACCGCATCATAAAGTGAATATAGGCCATACCTATTTCTTAGAATTTCTAAGGGTTTTTGATGTCCTTTCTACTCTTATTTGATAAGCCAGTTCTCTAGCTAATAATTTATCAGGCACATACAAGGGAATAACATGGGGAAAATAATTAAGTAATTCATATTGAGTTAATTAGTTGGAGAAATTCAAGCTAAAAGTCTTTGTGAAGTCATGCAACAGTTATTCCTTTGATAGAGGAGATTATCCTTTAATTAAGGAGATAAGGATGAGTTGTATTTGAGTTGTAATTAGTTAGCTCAGTTAACTGAGTTAAGTCCAGTTAAATTAGTTCCAAACTATTGGAGGAACTAATTGTGAGTTCAGTCAGTCAATGCATGCATGCATGAAACTAGTGTACTCCGGATAACTGAATATTCTCTCATAAATAACTCATGCATGTCAGTTTAGACAAAGACCCAATTGAGATTAAAGGCAGGGATAATGCACTATCAGTTGCAAAAATTTTCCTATAAGAAAATCTCTTGCATGCAGAAGGAATTAATTCCTTGATATTTGCACAGTTTTACAGTGTTTTGGAGTAGTGTGTGAGATCAGTGTCACACAAGGTTACAACAGGAACACCCAGGGAAAATTGCACAAGGAAATAGGAGGCTTGGAGGGTAGAGGAAAGGCATATGAGTTGTCTATTCTATCTATGAGCAGCAGTGAGGGATTGTACTAAGATTTGGATAGCTATGAGAGTTGAAGATTTGTGTAATCTTGATATATTTCCACTTGTATGATAATACAGATAGTGGGGTTTTTAGCTAAGGCTTTCCCCAGAGTATTCTTCTGTGTTCATGTGTATTGATTCTTCTTCTTAGTTATATGTGTTCTGTTTGATCTTGCTCAAATCGATTAAGCTTCTGCAAGTTTGATTGTAGAAGTAGATTAAGTATTTTTCTTTAGTATATTGCATTATCAAGTTAATCTATAGTGATAATTTCTACATGGTATCAAAGCAAAGGTGATCGAAGCAGTAAACAATATATTGAAGAAGGGAAAATTCGAAGTTTGAAGTTCTTGGTTGGAGAAGTTAAATCGAATTCTTATCATACCTCTAAGTTCACCAACGGCATTCAATGGCTTGAGACTCGAGTATGCACTAGATGGTAGCTCGAATTATATAGCATGGAAGGATCACATGGAAGTGGTATTAGAAGACAATGGTTTGAAGTATTTCATTGATCAAGTAATCCCCAAGCTAGTTGTAGCTAATGCACAAGAATTGGCTGAATGGAAGAAGTGTGTGGTGAAGGCGAGATTCTTCTTGGGGGAGTTCATGACCATATTGTATCGAGTCTCCATGGGAAGGAGACTCCATTTTCAATGTGGAAGACATTGAAGGATCTCTATCAGAACAACAACGATCACATGAAACTGGCGCTCAAGGATAAGCTTTGGAAAATCAAGATGGAAAAGGGAGATTCTATTTCTACATATCTTAAAAAGCTCACCACCTATAGAGATGAGCTTGGTAGTGTAGGAATAAATACACTCGACGATGATATGGTGAGTCTTGCTCTCCTTGGTCTTCCTAAGAGCTAGCATAGCTACCAGGACTTTTTGAATGGAAGAGACAAATTGTCGTATTGGGAACGATTGTAGTCGGATTTGATGCAGGAGGAGATTAGGAGGAGCACCAGAGATGGTTCTTCATCTAAGCATGATGATGAAGAAAATCTAGTCTTAGCAAGTAAGGTAAGGAAAGGGAAAGGGAAGGATTCCCTTTCCAAATCGAATTTTTCTCATGGAGGGAATAAGATTGACAAATCTAAAGTGTGATTCTTTAATTGTCATGAGGTGTGTCATTATGCAACTAATTTCCCATTGAAGAAATCCAAGAAGGGATCCTCGAAATGATCAGAAGGTGAGGCATTAGCCTCTCAATTCGAATTGGATTTTACCCTCATCACATATATGGTTTCATCGATGGTGGGTTGTGTTTGGTACCTTGATAGTGGAGCCTCATTCCACATGACCAGCGATAGGAGTTTGCTCAGTAACTTGGAGGAGAAAGACCTCAAGATGCACATAGAGATGGGTGACGATGGGAAGTACATTGTTTTAGGAGTGGGCATGGTTATGTTTTAGAGGGAGCATGGAGCTCCTCTCACCTTGACAGATGTGAAGTATGTGCCTGGACTGATGAAGAACTTGATATTGGTCGTGATGTTGGAAGACAAATGCTACGATGTTGTCTTCTTGTAAAGGAAAGGCATTCCTGAGACACATAGACATGGGTCAAACCAAGAGGATTGGGATTCGAGCGAAGAATCTCTACAATCTAGAGGTAGATGACTATGATGCATTGAGTTCAAAAGCAAAATTGGTACAAAGCTAAGACATTGGTGAGTTATGGAATAGATGGTTGGGTCACTTGCATCATGGGACCTTGAATATAATGCAGCAGATCTCTACCGGACTTCCCAGAGTTAAACTTAAGCAAGTGGACACATGCAAAGGTTTGACCTTGGGAAAGTTCACCAAGTCTTCCTTTCATGATCGAGATAGTCGAGATGAGGTGATCTTAGAGCGAGTTCATATGGATGTGTGTGGACCATTCTCGACAGCCTCCACCACGAAGCAAAAGTATTATGTGATTTTAATTGATTATTTTTCTTGTAAATGCTGGATTTATTTCATGCAGAAGAAGGATCAAACCTTCTCAAATTTTTGTGAGTTCAAAGCTATGGTTGAGAAAGACTCAGGGAAGAAGATCAAGGCCTTGAGAAGCGATAATGGTGGAGAGTATGTTTCTCAATATTTTAAGGAATTCTATGCAGCAGAAGGAATTAAATGGGAATTGACGGCACCTCACAACCCGCAATAGAATGGGGTGGCTGAAAGGAAGAATAGAAAGATTGTGGGGGAATCTCGGGCGATGTTGCATGACCAAGGCCTACCACTTCATTTGTGAGCTGAGGCATGCAACACAGTGGTCTATTTGTAGAATAGAAGCCCGCATCGCTTACATGGGATGTGTTGAGATTGCAACAAGATGATGGAGCTTAGTGAAAAGAGTTGCCTTCACTAAGTGGGCCCGTAGGCAAATTATGGCGCAAAGTCTATTTTTAGACTATGTCTATTTTTAGACATATGGATCATTTCTATGAGTTGCAGGATGTTGTTTATGGATGATTGGTCATGTTGGTAAAAATATATGGACTTCTATTTTTAGACAACAACAGAGGTACTGTCAGCCTAAATATAGAACAGTCGAATATTATTAGCCCTTAATAATATTTGGACTATAAACATTATCTTATTCTCTTGGAGCACTTCAGTTCGAGCTACAAATGTGGCACATG
>APFE030446923.1:128584-145907 GCA_000404065.3 Pinus taeda
CCGCAGGCTATTTTTGGCGCAAGTCTATTTTTAGACATATGGATCATGTCTATGGATTGCAGGTTGCTGTTTATGGATGATTGATCAAGTTGAGAAAAATAGATGGAATTCTATTTTTGATGAAAGTGTGAGTGATCACAGTGTGAGTGATAAAGTCTATTTTTAGCTGGCTGTCAAAAATAGAAAAGTCAAATATTATTATCTCACAATAATATTTGGACTATAAACTTAATCTTATTCTCTTGGAGCACTTCGGTTTGAGCTACAGAGGTGGCACATGCAGCTGTCAGAAGGAAATACGCTTTTCTTATGAGTCAGTTGAGTTGTTGCATGCATGACTTCAATTAGAACTCAACCAGTTGAGTTTGGTGGAGTTGATTGTGGAGTTGATGGAGTTGTGTTCAGTTTAGCTTTGTTAAACTGGTTGTATTTAGTCTAACTGGCAAATAGACTAGAGATGAGTTGGGTGAATTAGTTATTAATTAATTCACAAGTTATTAACTCATAATACAACTAATGAATACATCAGTTAACTCAGTTGCCTGTCAGTGCATGTTCAATTCAGCAGGGACAGGTGTTAGAGAATCAGATTGCTATCAGTTGTGACTATAGTTGTGCATGAGGATTTGCACAATCAATGGGATTGAGTTATTCCAATGAGAATTGGCCAATACCAAGTGATTATAACCTCTGCTCACGTGATTCCCAGTGTGAGTGATTCTTTTGAGGTAAATACGAGTTTGGTTCAACCATTCTCATCCATTCTTGAGCAGGTATTGAGCAGTGGAGGCAGGCAAGCAGTGGAATAGATTTGGAAATCATATCTGAGCTGTATTGTGTGTAACAGGTGGAGATAGTGCTGGATACTTGTGAGAATTATTGACTATTGTAATGTTACATGTTCTCAATCATTAATATATAGATAGTGTGAGGTTTTCAGCTGTAAGCTTTCCCCGGGTTACATACTGTGTTAATGTGTGCATGCTCTTGATGTTTTATTGTTATTGATGCTGCTATATTGATGATCAACGTAGAGGAGCTTATGTATTGTGTATGTATTCTGTAGTAGTACATGACCAGGATAATCTCCATTGAATATGCGTTTATTATTCAAAATTTCTACAGGATGAAGACACCAGAAGAAGCTTTCTCCTGGAAGAGACCAGATGCGAGTCACTTCAAGATATTTGGCTCATTGGTATTTCTCCATGTGACCAAGGATGCCTGGAAGAAACTTGAGCTAACAGCTGAGTTTTGGATACTTGTGAGGTACACTGATACACCTCACAACTATCAAGTGTAGTTTCCTACCAGTCGGAGGACAATGGTACGCAAAGATATAAATTTTGATGAGCAGAAGGCCATGTGAATTTCCTTTCAGAGGGATCTCCAACTACAGGCTGTGGAGGAGCTTTTGGTTCCTAAGGAGGAGGAGCCTCAGACCGATACACAGCAGCCACATGCAGAGGTTCTAGGAGTGGAGGCATCCACTCAAGCAGAGTCTTCCAAATATGGGTGGAAGCGCTCTAGGGAAGCTGACAGATTATTGTCGAATGCGAGAGAGAATGTGGGAGAACCATCTTCTCAATGCAGAAAGAGGAGGTCACCTAATAGGTACATTGGATACATGGCCCTTGTTGGGGAATCTATTGAGACTGAGCCATCTTCCTTTGAGAAAGCAGTGCAACAGCCAATTTAATTTGATGCTATGGTGGAGGAGTATGACTCCATAGTTTGGAACAATGTTTGGGATGTGGTTCCAAGACTAGAGAACAAGTCAGGTGTGATTTCCCGTTCGCTTTACAAGGTAAAGCAAGCTGCTAATGGTAGTGTGGAGAAACATAAGGCAGGGTTTGTTGCCCGTGGTTTCTCATAGGTCGAGGGGATTGAATATGATGATACTTTTGCTCTTGTCACAAGGTACTCATCTATTAGATCGATGTTGGCACTATCAACATATATGGGTTAGAAGATCCATCAGATGGATGTGAAGACTGCATTCCTCAATGGAAACATTGACGAGGAGGTGTACATAGAGCAGCCGAAAGGTTTTGAGACCTTTGATCGTGAGTCGCATGTATACCGACTCAAGAGAGCTTTGTACGGGCTAAAGCAAGCACCTCGTGCTTGGTACACCAGGATCGACAACTACTTCATCGGGTTGGGCTTCACAAAGAGTGAAGTGGATGCAAACCTATACCACATCATGGTGGAAGGTAAGAAGTTGATCATTGTCTTTTATGTTGATGATCTCATATTGACAAGTGATGATCAGTTGATCATGTTTTGCAAGGAGGACCTTGCAAGAGAATTCAAGATGAAAGACATGGGTCTCATGCACTACTTCCTTGGCATGGAAGTGTGGCAAAAGGATGGGGAGTTGTTTGTGTCTCAGGGCAAGTATGCCAATGAGATACTCAGGAGATTCAACATGGAGAAGTGTAAGCCCATGCAGACTCCTCTAGCAGGTAACTAGAGGAAGGAGGATGCTACTTCAGGAGAAGTAGTAGAAGCTATTGTGTATAGGCAACTTGTGGGTTCACTGATGTACTTAGTGAACACATGACCATATTTGTGCTATGCGGTGAACCAATTGAGTCAAGATATGGTTCAGCCTACCAAGCTATTTTGGAAGGTAGCTAAGCATTTTTTGAGATACCTCAGAGGCACATCTCAGTATGGATTATGGTACAGACAGATAGAGGGAGTGAAGCTATAGGGTTTCACTAATGCAGATTGGGTAAGGAGTCCATCAGATCAGAAGAGCACATAAGGAGGAATTTTCAACCTTGGGTCAGCTACAGTTTCTTGGTACAGCAGGAAATGGAGGTCGGTTGCAATTAGCTCGACAGAGGCTGAATACATGGCAGCAAGTTAGGTAGCATGTGAGGCCATCTGGACGCGGAAAATTCTAGTTGGTTTATTTGATCAGAGGATGGATCCAACTGTGATCTATTGTGATAATCAGATTTGTATCAAACTCTCTAAGAATCCAGTATTTCATGACAGGTCCAAGCATATCAACATTTAGTATCATCATCTCAAGGATTGTGTGGCAAGGAGGATCATGTTGTTACAATATATTTCGACCGAGGAGAAAGATGCTGACATTTTGACTAAGGCATTGTCAAAGTGTAATTTTGAGTTCCATAGAGACAGGGCCAGTGTGGCAGATAATCCCTTTCTTGTTGAGAGGGAGTGTTGAAATGTGGCAACAAGAATATTCCAATTTTAATTTGTCCTTGAATTAAAATTTAGAATTAAAATTCGAATTTAGTCTCACCAGCTACTTGGAAAATAATTAATTAATTCATCTTGAGTTAATTAGTTTTAGAAATTCAAGCTAGAAGTCTTTGTGAAGTCATGCAAAAATTATTCCTTTGATTGAGGAGATCATCCCTTAATTAAGGAGATAAGGATTAGTTATATTTGAGTTGTAGTTAGTTAGCTCAATTAACTGAGTTAAGTCCAGCTAAATTAGTTCCAAACTGTTGGAGGAACTAATTGTGAGTTCAGTCAGTTAATGCATGCATGCATGCATGAAACTAGTGTACTCCAAATAACTAAATATTTTCTCATAAATAACTCATGCATGTCAGTTCAGACAAAGACCCAATTGAGATTAAAGGCAGGGACAATGTACTATTAGTTGAAATAATTTTCCTATAAGAAAATCTCTTGCATGCAGAAGGAATTCATTCCTTGATATTTGCGCAGTTTTACAATGTGTGAGAGCAATGTCACACAAGGTTACAATAGGAACACCCAGGGAAAACTGCACAAGGAAATAGGAGGCTTGGAGGGCAGAAGAAAGGCATATGAGTTGTCTATTCTGCCTATGAGCAGCAGTGATGGATTGTACTAAGAGCTGGATAGCTGTGAGAGCTAAAGCTTTGTGTAATCCTGAGATATTTCCACTAGTATGATAATACAGATAGTGGGGTTTTTAGTTGAGGCTTTCCCTAGAGTATTCTTCTTTGTTTCATGTGTATTGATTCTTCTTCTCAGTTATATGTGTTATGTTTGATCTTGCTCAAACCGATTAAGCTTCTGCATGTTTGATTGTAGAAGTAGATTAAGTATTTTTCTTTAGTATATTTCATTATCAGGTTAATCTACAGTGAGAATTTCTATAGGTGAAATGAAGTGTAGGAAAGGTATATGATGGGGGAATAAGGTATGGAGGAGGTGAACACTACCCAGGGTTCAATCAAATGCTTTAATATGGTTCGATTTTCTCAATGGAAATGGAATTTTTTCTTACAAAATAAGAATTTGGATTTAGGGTTTAGTGGACTTTGGCAACATGGGTGGATCAAGCTTGGATGAAGCAAATGAGATGAGGTCTCCCTACCATTTAGAAGCTCCTGCAAAAACATAAATTCTTGTTTGTGTTTATGCACAAATTCATTTATATATGGGAAATATTTATTAAATGGAAGAAAACATAGTTATTACCATCTAGTGGCTAATTTCATGAATGGAAGTTCTTTGAAACCAATGAAAAACTTAAGAGATCAAAAATGACAATTGTTACTCATCCTAAGGAACTCAAAGACAATGACCTACTCATCAAGAAACCCTAGATTATGCAACAAAGCAAGAAATTTGTTTTTGGGCTGGATGAATAAAACCCTCAAGGATTTTGTAGAGTGTATTATGTCACTATGATACCATTGATCTAACTATCCACAAATGGAAGGAAACTAATTAATCATCCAAATACTTGCAAATTAACAAAACCTAAATTGCTTCAACAACTAACCAAGAATGTAATCTAAGCATACATGTACAAAAAGAGGAACCTATGCTACTAGGGTTGGGCCCTAACCCAAGAGATGCAGCCCTCAGAGTCAACTCAGTGCTAGATCAAGGGAATGCTTCTCATTTTCATTAAAATATCAAAAATACATAAGAGTCATCAGTCACATTGTGTTAGCTCGAGAATTCCTCTTGGCTACAATAAAAAAAGTTGAATCCTAATGAGGATCTAGGCCTTCTTATTTATATAACTGAATTTACCAACAAATTCCTTAAATTTAGGGAGGCTTGGCTCCCAAAATCGAGATCAACTGGTCTTCAACTATCACTGGCTTGGTTACCAATGACCTTAATGGCTCGGCTACTTGTAACTCCAAGCTGATGAGATTTGGTGGAGGAATCTTCGAGTGAGTGAGGAGTTAAGGAGGGAGATCCAATCTCCTAAAATCGCTCTTTCTTGTCTACTTCGAGTTCCTGCAATTTAATTAGCCAAACTTTTCTCCAAAACCTATAATCAATGCACATTAGATGACAATACATGACATCTCATCTTTACCCTTCTCATTAAGCAAAATATAACAAAACATGTAAGGAAATGTGAGAAAGGTTGATTTTAGTGAGTTGGAGAGTGGCATTAAGGTCCATATAATTTACCCATTGATGAGCCTCATTAGTTCTCCAGGCCAAAACCAATTGTAATGGCTATCCTCTCATCTTAGGATGACAGTGGTTAGCCACTACTAATCCCTACATTAGTTGTAGGGCTGGGAACATGACCAATAAGAATGGACATTTGCCAAAACAACTAGTATTGTATCCCCCTGCTCAACCTTCTATTCAACATGAATTACCCTTGTGGTAAGAAGAGGGGGAATAATATGAATTGTATCATAATACCCCCTAGCCAATCTACACTCTAGATACTATTATAGGAGGGGGGAAACCTGATGAAGATGACCTCATTGACCATATATTTCAGAACCAACCCTCCCACTCTCATGACAATTGATGAGTTGGTGAAAGAATCTAGGAGTATTCCTTGGACTTACTTATGCCCCATTGACTCAAGTCTAAAACATTTCAATATTGTAGAGTTTGGACCATCCAAAACCTTAAAGATTAACCCTTCTCTCTCAGTCAAACAGGAAGAACAATTTTTTAATTTGCTAAGGCAACACCTGGATGCTTTTTCTTGGGATTATAAGGAAATGAAAGGTATGCATCGCTCAATTTGTACTCCTAATATTTACATCAAGGATGAAAGCCTATGAGCCAACCCTAGAGAAGGATGAACCCATACCTTAAGGACATTGTGAAAGAAGAATTGCAAAATCTACTAGATGCAGCGTTCATATACCCCATTTCAGATTGTGAGTGAGTATCACCTCTTGTTTTAGTTCTCAGGAAAAATGGGAAGTGACAAATCTATGTTTATTATCAATAACTTAATAGGGCTACAGAGAAGGACCATTTTCCTTTACCCTTCATTGACCAAGTACTAGATGGCCTTGCAGTGAAGAAATTATTCTCCTTCCTAGATGGCTTTAGTGGGTAGAACCAAATATAGATCAACCCTGAAGACCAAGATAAGACCACATTCACATGTTCTTGGGGTACCTTTTATTATAGAGTTATTTTATTCAGTTTTTGCAATGCCCTTGCTACTTTCCATAGGGAAGTTTTGAGTAATTTTTGCTAAACTTTTTCATGACTCTGTTGAAATGTACATGGATGATTTCACACCTTATGTGTAGGTTTTAACCCCATACAAAAATTACCTGCATACTAATTCTAAAACAGAAAATAAACAAAGGCGAGAGCACAACACATAAAAAAAATATACATAGAGATTTTCCTCTGGATCCCAAAACCGGGACTACCAGATTGATTTTACATTAAATTCCTTTCAATGTTATAGTACATATATATATACATGCTGAAGCATCCAATACCATGGACCGAAAACCGTCGCCACCAAAACCATGTGCAAAAACCATGCACAAAACCATGGACAAAACCATGGGCCCTATTATCACTCAGAAGTCTTCCCTAGAGGTTATAAAAGAAGGAATAATCCGAGCTAACCACAAACCAATCTTTTAGACTTGGGTTCTAGCCAACCTAAGTCCAGAGAGGGATCTCTCTTTATAATTTAACTTTGTTTTGAGTAGGATTTCAGTCTAGTTCTTAGTGCTCATGATGTTTTGGTTTTGATTGAGTGGTGGACTTAAGAAAACAGATGGGCAAAACAAGTATTCGGGCCATTGGGCTATGGATTCAATCAAAGAGTGGCTTAACTAGATCTGATCAATTACTAGAGGAGGATTTCACAGGGCAGGCTAGTAAGCAAAATCAAATCTGCAAGTTCAAATGGATGAGGTAGTCCTAACCAAGGTGAAAGGCCAATGAAGAATCCTTAAACTGGGATCAAGATGAAGAACAGAAGGAGATCAATAGAAAAGGACAACTAAGAATCCTTTATTATGGACCTAAGGGGGGAAACTACAGAAGTAAGGGAGCAATTAATGATTCCCAGACCAAGATAGTTTAGTAGAAAACAATGAGAAAGTAACAATCAAGACAAAGAGCATTAAAGCTAATTTTGAAATATTTTTCCTTGTTTACTATTCAAGTTTCATAGAGAAAACATGTGAATATTTATAACATGACGAGAAAAAAAAAAATTAACCATGAAGAGATAATACTTATTTGGTTCCAACTGTGCACAAGAATCCAGTGAAATGTCTCTAGCTTTATTTCATGACCCAACAAAACTAGTCCAGTCTTGAATACAATAGCTCCTTAGCTTGATATGAAATGTTTACAGAAATGTATTTTAATCCACCCTAATTACTTCAAAATATGAAGTATTTATACAAAAAGTGTTACAAAATATCTCATAACAATATGAGAATTAATCTAGGAAATCAAAAATATCTTCAGGCACGAAGATAGAGACAGATGGACAACAACTTTCTTGTTGTCCCTTTTATTATGTTTGTATTGGCTGATGTAATTCAAATTTGGCTCTTTCAGTTTCTTAATATCTATGTGTTGGAATCACTGAGTGTCTTCAACCTACTGATACTCTTTACATGCTATATTTTGACCATGTTTCATCTGTTTCACCTGGCTGTCATATGGGATTTACTGCAATAATTTTTATAGTAAATCCATCAAGTTTGTCCACCATTCACCTTCAGGTAATTTCATCCTTATAGCATTTCTATATACCTCATCAACTTTGGTGTATTTGGAAAAATATGGCCTGTTGACAAACAGGTGCTTTACTTCATGCTCTAGAAAAAACAGATTTTCCAGATTACCATATAATACCTTTCCTCTGGGAAGAGCTTTTACCCTTGAAGTACTAGCTTGGTTGCTAGCCAACTTGTTCAGTCTTTCAATGTAGTCATCTTGATTCATAAGCTTGTCATTAATTACCATTGGATTGGGAAGACCCTTTTCCCTCAGAATACCAAACTTGGCCATGAATCTATCTATATCATCTTGGATGCTTTGGCACCTCTTCTCAAGATTGAGCATAAGGTTCCTTTTGGTAAGAACCTTCTTGATTTCTATGATGGTGGCTGTCCTATCTTCTATGCCCAGTTCATCCAACTGATACCTGTTTTTGCTGTAAAAGACTGTTATAAGTTGGTTGGCTTCTTCAGGCTTGCCTCCTAACTTTTCTCTTATCTTGTGAATGGCTTCGGTGGCCACTTTCACTAGTTTAGTTTGCTCAAAATTATTTGAATTGATGGCAAAACATCATTGACAGAGTCAATGATGTTGGCCAAGAGCATTTCATTTAAATCTTCTAGTGGTTCTTGCAATGTCAAGTCCTTTTCAAGGACTTTAATCCTCTCACCTGTTCTTTGACTCTTCTGGGTTTCTTCTTTCTGCTGTATCTATGCAAGTTTGCAATTATTTTCCAAACTTGACACTTTTTCTCTAAGCCTTTTGAGCTTAGTAGCCTGGATTGTCCTTTCCTCCATGGCTTTAACTAGTTCAGTTGTTTTCTCTATGGGAGTACCTGTGCTTGTAGATGCACTTGTGCCTGCTGATGTACTTGTGACTAGTTTTGTTGTAGCTGGTGGAACTGTTGGTGCCAAGGAAGCAACCAATGTGGAGGGTATTGCTGTAGAGACTGTAGGAATGATAGTTTGACGAGTGGTGGCCAACTCACTCTGTCTAGACTGAACCACGTTATGCAGCTCTTTCAGTGTTTCTTTTAGTTGATCATTCAAGTTAAGGACTAAGTCCATAAGCTCTTCCTCATTTCGAGTTTCTAATACTTCAGCTGTTTGTATATGATGCGGAGGAGGGATTTTGAGCTGCTTTTTCAATGCAGCTATGTCATCATTTTTCTTCTTAATTAGCTTTTCTACAGCCTTGACATCCTTGGGATCATGCCCTAACTCTATGATTATGTCCTCTAAGGACTTTATCCTAGTATCCTTGGCTTGTGAAGAGGCCTTCTCTAGCTGGAATTGCATTGACATATTAGTCAGTGAATTTTGGAGTTCATGTGCGGCCATGGCCTTGCTAGTCAATGTTGAATAGACCATTTCCCTGATCTGTTTGTGTAATTCTATTTGGTCGATAAGATGAATATCCTTCACCAACACCTCAAAATCAGTCTTCAAATAATCTGCTATGGACCGGGGCTGCTATGTAGTAGGCTTCAAGAAACTCATTTGCATCTTACCTTCCTTTATATCAAAGGCTGACATTAGCCTTGTTTGATTGGTGGGAGCCATTTTAAGGTAATGTGCATAACTTTGAGCCTTCAATCTTTCATTTCTAGCCGTTAGTTCTTTGTATTTCTCTTTAATGTCCTGGTTATGGCCTGTTGGAGCCTTGAATAAGGATATTTCCTTGCTTTGTTGTCTCTCTAACGTTTGAGGTTGTGAAGTGGAAGGTTCTTGTGTACCTCCTGAGGGAGTGGTCTGCCTGCTTTCTTCTCTTCCTGTACCGTGGTTCCAGTTGTTTCCTCTGTGAACTCTTGTTCTAAATAAGGATTCAACCTTTGCCTCTTAACATAAGTCTATGCAACAGGTCCGCTAGAAGGAGTGGCCTCCTCTCTATCTCTTTTGGGATTCTTCTCCTCATTTAGAGGAGTTTGTACAACATGAGAATTACTCATGATGTGTTCTGGCTAAGCTAGCTCTTCTGATATCTCTGGTTGCTCTGATTCTTCTTTCTCTTAAGGTCCTTCTTCTCTTGGTGGCCCACTCTGTTCCTATGTTTCCCTTTGGGATTGGGATTATCCTAGCACATAAACAAAGGAATCATCATAAAGTCCTCTTTCTAAATCAATCAACACATTATCAACAACTTCTATGCTATCTCGATCAACTAAAGTGTTCTCCACCCATTCTAGTTGATTTTCATACTGTTCTATTTCAGGAATTTTGTGGTGGATATAGGGATATAATTTGTTCTTTTGTCCTCTGTTGCAGATGAAAGATAAAGGGTCATATCTCCATATGAAACTTTTTTTCAGTTTCAATCTCTAAAGGATTTCTTCTGCTTCCTTTCCTGGTTCCCTATTGTTGCATATAAAGGGGCCAAGTTAGTCTTTTATTTTGAGCTGAGCTTTCTTCTTGGCCTTCACAAAATGTACCTCATCTGGGTTTATCATTTGCCTGTAGTACTCTAGAGAAAACAATCTCATGGGTAGGTATCTTGGTAGTTTGTAGGGTGCTAGTTCACAGCCATAAATCCTAATTTCAGTGTGATTTTGGTACAAGTACCAATCTCCCACTCTATATTGTTTGGACAACTATAGGACCCTCCTGATATTTGCACTGATTCTGGACGGAGGAATTCCTAACAGCATAGTTTCCACTAGGTGAACAAAGAGATCTATGAAATATGTATAGGTATATGGAGATTCAAATTGATGGATTAATAAAGTCCAGAAGAGCACTGATCTAGGGTTGCCTCTGGTATCAAGCTTTCGGAGTTGAATGGGAATTTATCAGCTTGATAATACATGAAAAGATGATATAAGACTAATGAATATTTGAACACTCTTTCATTTTCCACTTTCATGAATTGATAATGCATATTATCTACAATGAACTTAGCACAGTCAAACATGATGGCAGGGGGTTTTCCAGCAGTGTAAATGGACATGAAAGCTATGATAATCTCATCAATAAATTCACTTGCGGTCTGGCCTAACACACTGGATATCATTTCTATGATGTCTCAGCCAAGATCAGAGAATATGGTCCACATGTATGGGGGAGGGTCCTTTGGAATGTATTGCTCCTCCCTAATGATGATCTAGAATAACTGGGCAAGTTTAATGGAGGTGAGAGTAGGGAATCTGTTAAGCAAATCTCCAACAGAAAGGGAATTCAGGTTTTGGCTTGGTTGCCACTAAAACATTTCATTTATGGATTCAGCAGTGATGGTGAATAGTATAGTTTGGTTAGGAGTCATCACTGCTCTTTGAATGGGATTGTAGTTCATATGGCAATAGTGGACAATCTCAAGGAAAATGTGAACTCTGGGGAATTGGTACTCGGGAAAACTTAATTCCCAAAGACCTATTTTGTCTGCGTGGTTCAAGTACTGGTCTCTATGCCTACAGTATAGTTTCAATGGGGATTCTTGGATAGAAGTATATTTAATGTAAAAGTCTTTATATGCTAAGGGGAGGTGGTCTAAGTCCCCGTGGGGAGTAGAAATTGGCAGGACATTGAATGCAACTAGAGCAGCCATCCTTGGTTCTTGTGGATTCAAGGACGGGGAAGAAGGTTTTCTGTGGTATTTAGGGAAAATTGGCTTAATTCATAGTAGTCTTGAGGTGAGTGAACAATTCTTCCTCTTAATTAGTTAATAATTTGAAGAAATTAAGTAAATTTTGGGAATGGGACAGGGTTTCTCAGTGAATTTGAGTAAATACCTGGTTTTGGCCCTGAATGGAGTTTTTGGACGAATGTGCATAGTTGCAGGAGGTATAGGTGACTGAAGAGTGAACTAGGAGTTCAGTGGCTTCTCCAGGTTGTAGGTTGAACATGGGTTGGCACTTGTACGTTCTTTGCAATTTGCATGGAGGTCTGAGTGTGATAGAACCAAAAATAATGCGTTTTGTAGTTTTATTTGTGAAGTCAACTGCTTGGCGGGCTTTGGTGATAGGTACGTTTGCCTTTAGCAGGAGATGGGACGTTTGTTTGTCGTCTAGCGAAAGGCGGTAAGCATGTTTAGATCGCACCGATTATGGGCTGGAGTGGTTTCGGAGGGAGGCCGCCCGATGCCACTCATCGGGCACCACGTAGCAGCTGGGTGAATAGTGAAACCACCCATGTCGGGCTGGTAAAGGTTGGCATTCAGACGCCACCCGATATGATCGTCGACCGTCGAAACAAATGGGACCTCATCGTATGGTGATCAGGGCTGGGATTTGACATGAAGTTTAATGGAGGGGCCCAAAGGAGGTTTAAGCGTGACGAGATTAATTAATCAAGGTTTATGGTGGGTTAATGGCGTCGAGGATGATTTCATTGGTGGGGATCAATTATTAATTAACCACGGATTGGTAATTAATCTCTTTTATTCGATGGAAGGTTTTGGTTCTTAACTAGCCCTTGATCAACTAATTAACACATTATTCATGATATTTAATAAAGTTTATGTTTCAAACTTCAGGGCGGGATATTAATATTAAGGGGTCTTTAATAAATACATAGGGAAAGGGTTATTTACTTGGGAGTTTAATATAAATGAAGTCAAAAGTTAATATGAAAATGGTGGAGAATGGTTTAACGCTAAGTGTAAAGTGAATTCCTTTGCAATTTGTTTTTTGCTTTTTCACATAGAAAACATAAAAACTTAGGCTAAGAATAATTTGAGGGTTTTTGATGCAGAAATGATTACGTGGGGGCGGGGGGGCGGTCGGGCATGGGAAAAAAAAAACCAAAAAAACTTTCTAGGAAAAAAATAGTTTAACCTTAGGAAAAGGGTTTTATTAGGGAAAACAAATTTATTTGAGAATATGAGTGAATTATGGAGGGGATGAATGCTTATGAGGGGACCTTTAGTACTTAGAACCTATAATTTATTGGGCCGAGGGTCTGGTCCCTCCAGAAGTTAGAGAAATGCTTTGAGACCCTCTAACTTAAGATTTTAGGTACTTTAAGACTTTCCTTGGAAATTAGTTAACTGAAAAATGTAACAAATGAGGGAAGTTAATCAATTGACTTTGTGTTCTTGATACATGCTCAATTTTCATCCATACTTTAGAAATTTGATGATGTAGGTAAATGATATGATCTTATCTATTCAATCATCACAATTCTGCAACCATTCAACTACTTACCCACCTACTCATCCTACCATTTTTTCTTCTCTTTATTGGGGTGCACTTAAGTTGGCAAACCCTTTTATCAAAACTTTTATTTTCTTTTACAAGAGAAATATATCTAAGTCTAATCTTATTACATCCAAGGGCTCAGATTAAACCTTTGAGCTCCTTTTATTTACTCTACCTATCTACTTATCTACCAAGATTAAATAGTTTGGTCAGATTTTATTCTCTATCTCTAAGCATAGAATTGAAAACATGAAATAGCCATGTATAAACAGTTTTACCATCTGTTATCACAAAATCTGACCTTGATAAGTTGCTAATCAAGTAGACTCTGAGTAACTCTTTCAAGCCAATCTTTGGTTGAGGCTTAGCCTCATCAAGCTGAGAGGGCTCTCTCACTAGGTTTAGGGTTTTTTATTAATGATTAGATGGCTAACTCTAGGAACAAAATGAACAAAAGTTTAACTAGTTGACTGGTTGAAGCTATGATTAGCAAATATCTAATGGGCTATGGATTCAAAATAGTCTTCAACAAAACAACATGATCAGCAAAACATGGAAGGCAAGGCACTTAGAGTTATGTTTATAAATAAAACAATAACACAGTGAATCGACACAGTTTACAAGCATGTGAAAGAAGTTAGAGCATTTTCCAATGAATTCTAAGTATCACAAGCTCATACAACTGCAAATAAGTAATTGAACAAAGCCATAATAACATCAAACACATAAACTTCTTGTGAATCTTGAGTAGTCAAACTAATCTCTGTATTAAGTATGAAAACCACAGTTTCTTACAATAACACAATCTTTCCTTTACTACTAAAATTTCCAACCTAGAGGAATTCGATTCTCAAGCTTTATATAGAGTTTTACATCCTTGGATACTATGATCCATCTTTATCGGAATTCAAATTCCTAACTTAGACACCTATCTATTCACAAAACAAACTATTTAATTACAACTTGACAGCTAGTTGTCTTTAAGAGTGCTAATACAAATAGGAGTAAAACTCCTAAAACATGATTTCAACAACCTTATCTGGGTCTTCAATACATTATTTAATCAGCTGCAAACCATGTCTTCGAGTTTGATGATTTCCATAGTGCTGTTGTAAAACCTGTTGAGTCATGACCTAACTACCTTAAAAACTGGGAGACATAGTTCCTTCTTTTAAGGCCCTTAACCCTTTGTGCTTATCTTCAAGCAGTTTTTTGTTGGTGTATATGTGGCATGCATTAATAATTTGTTGAAACATCATTTTCTACCTCTGCAAAAAGGAAACTCGAGCATATGGTGTAAAGGATGAAACATGATTGTGCTATGAAAATACTCTGTTTTCATAGCACAACCTTCATATTACCTATGAAATACTCCTTGAAGCTTTGCTATCTACACCACTACCATCTGAGAGTTCATACATGATCCCATGTCTACCAGCAACTTCAAAATTTGGAACTAATCAAATCTTACCTCCGGAAAGCATCCAAAAGTGTCGAATGATCATCTTTAGTAGTTTCGTAGGCGCTACGAAATTGCTGTGTATGTTCTTTTTTCAACACGGCCTTCAAAAGTCTGTAGTTTGGGAGTTTTTTCAAAATTCCAAGAAGACTGATATGATCAGCCAAAAATCAAAATCACTTACCCTTATAGATGTTCTTCTTCACAGTTGTTCTTCCTTTATATGCCAAAATTGTTTTTGTGTGCCAAAACTGTTTTAATATATCTCCCTCACTGCCTCTTTTCAACACCTTGTTTCATTATTGTTGTAGACCCTTTTCTAGATTTGGTTATTTGTATTTCCAGATCTTCAATTTGCCTCTTCAATCCCCTGTTTGTAGCTCTCATCTGAACATTAATCTTCCTTACAAATCTAGCTTCTTTGATTGCAGGAACAGTCCAAGTGAAATATTGAGTTTCACTGTTTACTATTTCTAGTTTGGACACCTTTTCAGCTTCCCAGAGAGCTTTCAGCCTTTTGAAATTTATCCTTTTAGGAACATGCTCTCTTGCTCTCACTCTTAGTCTAGTAATTTCATTGTTGGCAGCCTTTAACCTTTCTTCCATAACCTCATAACTGGATTTTTTCGTTTGAGTGGCAGGAACTGTGTTTTTGTCTCCTTCAGGTCTTAGAGATGTTAATTCTATCAACTCCTCTTGAATAGAAAAGGCTTCTTCTGTTCTCTCCAATTCAACATTGGACTCCTGCATCTTCTTGGATTGCCTGGTTAAGGGCTTTCTAGGTTTAAAAACAAATGTTGTAACATCATCCTCAAATTCCAGTTTCTTGGAGGGTTTCACTTTCTTCGACTCCTTTTGATCAAATTTTGTCACATCTGCCTGCACCAAATGGGATTCTGTAATGTCAATGGCCTTTAAGATATCATTTAAATCACCTTTCAAGCTTGAACCTTCTCCCGAGATCACTGTTTTGCCTTTCTCCTTTGCAATTTGACTTCTAGTCAATCTCTTTTGAACTGGTTTGCTAGTTGACTACTCTTGTGTCTTTCCTTTAACCTCAGATATCTTTTCCTTGGTAGATTTAGGAGTTTCAAGAATGACTGTTGGGGTTTTGCTTGATTTCTCTTTCACCTAATTCCTAGGCTTCAACTTAACATACCTTTTTGCCCTGGAAATTACAGACTTGCTAGTTTCTACTGATGGAGTTCCTTTTGCCCTAGGGTTAGTGTCTACACCTTGTTTTTCTACTCCAAAGTCACATACAAACAAAAACAAAGACCAATCTTTGTTGACCCTTTGAGTTCATGTAGAACTATCAATTTAATTAGACCATGATGAAACAGGGAAGTCTCACATCCTTGGGATTTTAACTCTACTTTATCTGCCATCTTAGCTATACTTCGAAATAAGAAGGAAAATCTAGAGAAATCATACCAGTAAAATGTAACAAGAGTTTAAAATGATATGAATAAACCTTTTGACATCTGCCTTCACAGGTGAAATAACGTTGAATGTTGAAGAGCAAGTTGGTATAGCTGTCCTTGATGTAGTCTTTGGGGACTGCCTTGGTTAAGTCAGTTTCTGAAAACTGTGGCTTCAGGAACACTTTACATGGTTTTATGTCAAATCTGAAGTTTTTGAACCATGTCTCTTGCCCCCTAGGAATTTCTGTCACCAATGCTATGACCTCTGGAGAAATTTGCAAGTTAAGTATTCCGACCTTTGTGCTTAAGCCATTGAAATGGAGTGAAAACTCATTTGTCACCTGAGTACAGGGAAAATTTTAAGAACCCTCCCTAAATTTATAAATATAATAAATGGGCGAATCTCCATGGCATATAGGAAAAATGGAAGGCGATTTTATCAATAATATAATATGTATATATAATTTTTTGGTGAATCTCTCACCAGGCATGGCGAATATTTTACTCAATTATAAAATCTTGTAATATCTTGGCAAGTCTTTCACTAAATAATAAAACTTTGTAAAGTCGTAGTGAATCTTAGCATTGTGAACTCTTAGATAATTTTTTGAAAAAGTATAAAACCATATATGACAAGAGCCACATGGTGGCAATATCACTGTTTTTTTTTCACATTTCCACGACATGGAAGTTGTTTATAAAATTATAAAAAAGCCAACCAAGTCCCTTGTAATATGCAGGTAAGCTTATAATAGATTTTAATACCTCTACTATGCTTTTCTTCGTTCAAGTGTCATATCTGCTATACTTAACACTGTGAATCACAACTCTCTCAAAACTCAACTCTATAGTGTAATTAAAACCTTTGGAAATTGAATCTGACAACTCTATAAAAAGGATTAGTGAAATAGAAGCTTTTGTGAATGAGGCCACTAACTATCACTGCTAAACAATCAATCTAGACTATGAAGTCTTCCATCTTGATCACAATCATGCTCACGATAAAGGGAGTGTGACCACCTGGCTTGACATAATGGCCATCATAGTGTCACTCTGAATCTCCTTGCCTGTGTGGATGTTTTGACAAATCAATGTGAAATCAAAGTTACTTTGAATTTTCTTTCCTGCGAGGGATCACATCCACAGTTGATTAGTAAAAGATAATCTACTATATATTATGTTCAAGAAACTGACTACAATCTATAATGGAAATGAGACTTGAATTCTTATTCTGAATTTGAATACCTTAGGACAACATAAGAGATAAAAATGCATATGAACTTAGTAGCTATAAAACAATCACTCCATCATTACAAGACCACCTAGATTTTGGCACTTGATCTAAATAAT
>APFE030446932.1:10553-24893 GCA_000404065.3 Pinus taeda
CTACGTCCTCTTTCCAATGCCACCAGTCTGATCCAAATTGGATTCTCCAAGAAAGAGTTATGCACAATCTCCCAAGATGACCTGATTATAGACCTTTCCAGAAGAGCGAACTTGTATGAAGTGCCACGTGTCACTGTTTTGACCGTTGGCTCTAAAAAATATATACAAGAAACTACAATCCGTCCTCTTTTTGTACCTTCTTACGAAATTTCAATCCGATGCTCAGAGAGAGTTATAACGATTTTCCCCAGGTCACCTGTTTGGAATGTAATTCAGGAGTCTGCAAAAAGACCAACTTCCTCAGATCATATCTCCGCAAATATAGTGCGAAAAGCTATGAAATTTGGACTCGAGATTCAGTGCGATGTCTTCTCAAATGGTTTTTTTTTTAGCTTCTAAAACGTCGCAGAAAAAATGTTATAGCGAAAATGCCACGATGACCTATTTGGAGCAGCGAAACCCTAGAAACCAAAGCTCCGATATCAAATGTTATGAAACCAGCTCAAGAAAAGATAGAAAAGATAGATCAACGCCTTAGAATTTAGCCTCTTTGAGGGGGCAACCTCCTTTACATTACATAAATGAACAATTTTTCGATGATACAAATGAAAAGACCTCTTTTATATATATATATATAGGAGTCTAAGGGGTCATGACATAATCAGACCGACATAACAATAATAATGTAAAGGCACAATAATAACAACAGTGGGCTTCTATGGGGCACAATATTAACAATATGGGCACTACATGGGCACATCAATATAATAAGTGGGTTGTACTAATAACAATAAGGGGTTATACTAGTAGTATAGGGGCCTAACAATTCCCGTAAGAGATACTTACGAAGTTGCCGACGTAGCTCGAGTATTCATAAATGAAATTATCAGATTTCATGGAGTACCTAAGAAGATCATATCAGATAGAGATTCACGATTCACTTCAAGATTCTGAAGTTGCATGCAGTTAGCCTTAGGAACTCAACTAAATTTGAGTACAGCTTATCATCCTGAAACTGATGGGCAAATAGAAAAGGTAAATCAAGTTCTTGAAGATATGTTGAGGATGTATGTTATGGATCAACAATCGCACTAGGAAAAGTACTTATCCTTAGTCGAATTTGCATACAATAACAGTTACCACAAGTCAATTGGAATGCCTCCATTTGAAGAATTATACGGAAGACCTTGCAAAACACCGTTAAGTTGGAATAGGTTAGAAGATCGGGTGATAGTAAGGTCATAATTAATCCAAGAAATGGAGGAGCAGGTAAAACAAATTAGACAACGGTTAAAAGAAGCATAGGATAGACAAAAGAGTTATGCTGATGCTCACAAAACTGCTAGGAAATATGAAGTAGGGGATCAGGTTTTCATCCGCATCAAACCAAATAAAAGCACTATTCGATTCGGAAAAGGGACAAAGTTGTCACCTCGATTTATTGGACCATTTAAAGTCATGGAAAGAGTTGGACCTGTCGCCTATTGTCTTGCACTGCCACCTCACTTGCATAAAGTTCATAATGTATTTCATGTATCTGTATTAAGGCATTACAGAGCTGACCAATCTCATAACCTTCAATGGAAGGAACTGTAGGTATCAGACGAAAGAATCATATCGGTTAAATCATTACGTATACTGGAACGTAGGGTTCGACAGCTCAGGAATCGTCTGGTAGACCAAGTTAAGGTCCAGTGGAACAAGTATAGCCCTGGATCAGCTACTTGGGAAGATACGGAAATCATATGTCAAAAATACCCCAACTTGTGTCAATTTTGAAGAACTTTAAACCATATTTTTTATATATTTACTTTGCTTTAAATCAGATACTCGGAACCATTTTGGAATGATCACATATAAACATGAATTTTTATGATATGTTATTTGCTTAATTCCACTGGTACGTGGATACCAAGATGGAATATGTCATTCAAATTAACCTTACTGAATTATAGATATCAAAGTAAAGTTTAATATTTGATTAATCTTGCTATAAAATTTAAATCATAAATTCTGTTAGGAATTAAGATAGTATAAATTTTGCTTTATTTATGCATATCAATGAGATAGAAATAAAAGAACAATTACAATTTCGATATGAAAGTCGATAACATGAGCAGGACATGACGAAATATGTTGTACTAGAGATAACATGTATAAGCTATACAAAAATTGTTTATTTTATGTATATACTGATGCATATGTTATAATATATGGACAAGTGTTTATGTTGCAACTAGTATTGTTACTAAAACAGCCACGTAATGACAAAAACTTCAGTATAATTAAGACTCAATAAGATTACATCATAAAAAGAAAAATTAACTCTGCTCCCACTAGGAGGGGTGGAGGTATTGCCCACTGTTTATCCTTCAGAAACCTGCAGTCATGGGAAGACTGTGCGAATCACGCTCCCCTAGACGTGTGATGATGATTGCCAGATGCTTACTAGGCAATCAGGTTGTTGTAATCAACACTGACACCCTTGAGATTCTATGAATGGTTAATCAGTATAGCTGACACCATAGCACACTCTAGTAGAGGATGGATAGGATGGAAGCGAAGAGATTAGGAAGAATAGGATGATTCTAGAATAGCTTGGGAGCCTGTTCGGGGTCAGGCTTAACTATTAAAATTATAAACCTATCAACGTTCAAAATCACAAATTTTAAAATGTCCTCACATTAAACAAGTATGTAATCACGGAACATAGTCCTCATATAACTGCACTAATTACTAAAATAATAATACACTACAATCACTAATATATTTTAATATAATCCTAACTTCGGGACGGAGTTTTTGGAAGGGGTGATGTATGTAATGACCTGCCTATAAATAAAATACGAGTATTAGCATACATACGAGACCTCCATACGATAGTTACGTATGCATGGACCAGCATGTGTTGCACTATATGCAAGCTAGTTACTACAGGAGGAGATACAAATTAAGGTAATAAATTAATACCACACCAGAGTATCATATATATGATAAGTCCTTAAAACCAGCGGAAAATATTAATTTTAAAATAAAGATTAAAATTTACAATTTAAAATTAAGAAAATAATTAAAAAAATAATATAAATTAATTAAAAAGTATAAATTTAATAAATTTAATTAAGTCAATTAAAAAAAAGTATAATAAATAAACCTTATTAAATTAAACTATGTATTCAAATAAAGATCAACGAAATCAAATGAGATTTGATTTCATAAAGTACACGTAACCAAATTTTTGACACGGGGATGAGGAAATAAAAGAAGAGGGAAAAACCAATTTAAGGGGCAGCAGAGTGGAGAATAATTTTGGATACGAGTCTTGATTATATTGAAGTTTTTGGGCACGTGGGGAATCAAACTGCTTCAATTGGAAAGCTTTCTGAGACTGAGTACCTAGGTTGTACTCAGTTTGGCAGGGATGTTTTGGCCGTTTAAGTAACTCAGAGCGGAAAGATTGTCAGCAAAGCAGACAACAGAGCATAGCGGACAGATTGTCAGCAAAGCAGACAGGTTAGTATTCATTAGATTAATTATTTAAATTCTGTAAAATTCTGTATATAAGATTTCATGTTCTGCTATTATAAAATCGGTGGATGAATGGGTCCTTATAGCATACGTCTTCAGACCATACTCATCTAGTAGGGAAGCCATCCTTGCCTTTTAGATACAATAATTAGAGGCTCCTTCAAGCCTATCCTGATCTCAAAGTCTTGCTGATCCCAAATCTGCAAAACTCAAATCTGGGAAAATAAATAGGAATCTTCTCCCTTTCCTGCTCAACTTTCTTCTCAGCTATTCTCATTCCCTCTTGGAATGTGCAAATCTGCCCTGCTACTACCTCTTGCTATGGAAATTTTGGATTTCCTCTAGAAAATTGGATCTAAAAACCCTCACAGAATTTCTGGAAAACTCCTTTCTTTGTGTGCATTTTCTCTTCCACCTAGTGTTGATTTGCTGCTGCAAAACCTGTTGCAAAATCACTGCACCCAGATCCGCTCAACAAAGTCATTGATCTGCTCTCCGGAATTGCTTCTCGGCAACACTACTGCTTGCAAATCACTACAACTGAGGCTCTTCAAACTTTCTGTTGCCTGCAAACTGGAAATCTAACCCTGCCACTGCAAATTCTCACTCCTAGCTGGTGGTTTGTGTAGATCCAAAATTTTTGCCCAGAGTCTCCCTCTAAAGCCACAAAATTTCTCCCTCGTTACTGAGCCATTGATTTGTCTTCAACTTGTTTTGATACGATGTGAAAATTCCTTGAAATTGTAGCAACTTGAAATTTATTCTTCTAACTGATTAATTATGAAGTTTATTTGCTACGACAAACAACGAATAAATCACACTGCAATTCTTCATAATAAAATTACGTTGCGGAAAATAAATTAGAATTAAGAAAATAGATGCACACACAATAAAAATGACACCAAGATTTTTGGGCAAAAGTCCTCGGAAAAACCCAATTGGGAAAACCAGTGCAACAGAGAGGATTTATTTTATTATATGCAGTAGCAAAATCTGACTACAATATTTGGATGCCAATCTGGCAATCCTACAACAAAATAATCTAGCCAAAATATCCGTGAGACAATTTGTTTGACTCCACACCTGATCCGGCTCCAGAAACTGGCTCTACTGGGCCACTCAAAATACCCCTGTGTGAGCCTCTGCATAGTGCTTGTGTAGGCCCTATTCACACTCCTAGAACTGCTTGGAATCAGACGCCCTGGATGATTTTGCCTTTGGAAGTTACTCGCTTGGCCTTTTGGAAAATTTTCCCAGCCTCTAGGACTTGAATCACCCTACTCAGCTGAATCGAACTACCTCCTTGAGGCTTCTAAACAACCCCTGCGCAGTGTCTGAGTGGAATAACTCGACCTCTCTGTTGCTGCCTCTCCGGAACTGGAAATCTCCTCCAAAGTCTCTCGGCTACTGCTCCTCAATATTTTCTTCCCTCCTCTGGCTTGAATTCTTCTTCTTGCACTGAATCGCGACAACTGGATAGCTTGATCTACCCAAGGGACTTGCTCTTCCTCACACTCGATGTGTCTATCTTCACCCCCATTGTCCTGCTCTTATAATCTCTTGTTCGTGAACCAACGACCATGATTAGATCTCCATCAATGGCTAAGATCATCTCAAGCTCAATCTGTGTGAGTTTCTAGAGCATTCTTACATTTCCTTAATTAATTGCTATTAATTAAGTAGTTTTCCTAAGTTAAACCTAGGAAAAATTTAAATGATGGATAATTAATTAATTAAGACATCTCGCAAGCTTATCTTGTGAAACCTTTTCTGGGTTTTGAAAATCTCATGTTCTTAGCCTCTCTGACACAAATCGAGTTATGAAGAATGATGTGTGGGAAGTGGTTCCGAGACCCAGAGGGAAGTCTGCTGTGACTTCTAAATGGATGTAAAAAATCAAACATGGACCTGATGGGAGTATGGAGAAATATAAGGCGAGATTCATGGCTAGAGGTTTCTCCCAGAAAGAGGGAGAAGATTTGATGATATCTTTGCACTTGTTGCCCACTATACCACTATTAGATCTATTGTTGCCCTTGTTGCTAGCTAGGAATGGACACTTCACCAGATGGATGTGAACTCTGCATTTCTTCATGGCATACTACAAGAAGAAGTATATGTTGAGCAACCACAGGGCTTTGAAGTACATGACAAGAAGACTCACATTTGTAGGCTAAAGAAGACACTTTATGGAATGAAGCAAACCGCCAGAGCTTGGTATGCTCGTATTGATAGCTACCTAGTGAAGCTTGGATTTATGAGAAGCAATGCCAACCCGAACCTCTACTTCAAAGTGGTCCAAGGTATGCCTCTTATTTTGGTTTTATATTTTGATGATTTATTCTTGAGAGGTAGTGAGCCTCTGATGCTCGAGTGTAAGAGGGAGCTGGCCTCTGAGTTCGAAATGAAAGGCAGAGAACATGTTTCAGTGTGAAGAAGATAAACTCGGGCCCACATTTCAATAAGCTTGGAACTCGTGACACTCGCACAAGAAACTTCCAACAGGAGGTTACCCAATATTTCTCCGAGTTTGAAATCAATCTCTAGCTTGGTAACATGCCTATCTCAGCCAAACAATACTTTGGAGGTTGTCCTTTGTAAAGCACACATAATCAACAATACACAGTAAGGATTGCAGACCACCCAAAATGATAAACTCGACCCTTTGATGACCGAAACTCGATCAAGAGAAGGATAATGGTTTAGTCTATGAAATGCAGGGAAACTCGTCCGTTTCTTGGATGCTAACTCGTCCCAAACCACCACAGGAATGCTCAGGCCTTTGACATAAGGAACTCGACCTCTTATACTCAGTGCTTCGGCCCACTAAATGGTTGGCAATGCATGGCTCCCTTTCAATAGCAAATCGACTCCAGCTTTGACTTGGACATTCACTTAAAAGATGATATATGAAAAACACAAAATCAAAAGATCAACTCATAACACCTCTTTATCTCAATGGTGAAATTTAAGTGATCTCACTCTTTGAAAGTTTGAACCAACTAGGGTGTCTAGTTTCAACACCAAAGCTAGTAATGGTGGCTAAGGTTTCTCAAACCCTAAGCTTCTCTCAAAAAACTCTCCAAGAACTCATTTTATAATTGAGTAGCCACTTTTGCCGCCATTTTACCTTTTTAATTTTTAATTAAGTTACTCTAGGAGACTTTCATTTTATAAAATGAAAGTGACTTTTCATTAGCCTATGATATGTTCCCATTTTCACCCCTTAGGAAATTATAAAATTTTCCTAAGCGAATCATGCTCCCTTGTTAAAATTTTCCTCGCCTTAGCCTATAGGAACTTATTAAACTAGTGGAACCTGTCTTATTTCTACTAAGCGGTTGGGGACATTACAGACGTACGCCAAGTCATTGTGTCTGCTATGCTCAAGTGCAATGCTTAATTTGTTATTCTAAACAATTCTTTAATTGCTATTTTTGCCTTTATTTGTACGTTCCTATTCCTAGAATAAACTTATTCTGGATGCTTAAGGATGATCAACTATATTCTGAAATAGAAGCCTTTCAATTTGTTTACCACAGCACAACACTAGCTGCTGCAAGATACTCTAATGTTGTGACCGAGATATCCTTTAATATTGTTCTTGGGTCCTGTCTGCTGCAACAATTTCCAATACATTCTCATATCTGGCTGCCATTTGTTTACATGCTATGAAAGTGTGTTTTCCCTGTATTCTAGCATGAGTATAATGGAGGACGTTATCTGGGACATTTTTTGTGCAGACCACCTGGTGCTAAAGGTGAAATTATTCTTATAACTGTGTTTCTCTCTTTTCAAGAATCCCTGTTATTAGTCTACTGATATTGTTTGTTCATTCATTCTATTAAGGTCATTGATTATGAAGCTTGTTTTTAGACAGCAACACTTACAAGATTGACAAGTTCAATTCTGCTGTAGTTAAATTATTTATACACAACAGAGGACCTGAACACGATCATTGAATACATTGTAGTACTGGAAACTTAGATGTCTATTATCTGAGAGGCCCAGGCTGACCATGGTTCCCTTTTCTTTCTATTTCTTTTATATGCTTATTATCTCCGTTAGTTTTTATTCTCAGTCCTTGATTTTAACTATTACAGATAAGGGATGAATATGACAGAAGAAAGGATTGTAAAGGGGCCTAAGGAGAGTATGACACCAAAGGATATTTCATCTAAAAGGTAGCCTTGAGCATTCTGTTTATATCAATAATTTTCTATTTTGTGGTTACTGCGGTAGCTTTTTGTTTTTCTACTTTTATTTAGAGACCAGTTTTCAATAAAAAAACATATTATTGGTATTTTAATATTTTAAAATCATTTGGCACTTGTATGGATTGTGGGATAGTATCTCTTTATTCTTTTACAGCTTTAGAAATTACATAGTTATACAGGGTGGATTTCCACAGTCAGATACGTTAAAATATTTGATAACATGGCATCAATTACCAATATTGTTGGTTATCATTCACTATAGTTTAACACAATCAGATAACAATATTTTCTTGGACTAATCAAGCATGGAATCCATCATTGCGAGACTAGACCCTTTTCTATGTTGATTTATGGTAGCATCGGATGTGTTTAGCCATGAAAATTGGTGGAGAGGCTTAAGCATATGAGATCTCCAAGACTCAGAAATGGTTTGGGGAAATTCCACGCGGTTAGAAAGATATTAAAATAATTAATATTTTTAATGGAGTTCCTAAGTTTAAACCTAAGAAAATTAAAATATTAATGGGTATTAATATAAAACTGGGTGAGAATGTTCTAAAAGACATGGATCAAGCTAAATCTAATCTTAGCTATTGATTAGAGATTTAATCTCAGCGGTTGAAGACTCAACAGAAAAAATATAAGAGGAGGTTTGAGGGTCAGTTGGAGATACACCAAGATTGATCAGCCAGTTCAATTTTTTGGAGTAGGGTTTGCAGAGAAAATTCGAACAAGTGATCTGAGTTGCAGCGAGGGGCAGTGAGTGCATAGCAGAGAGGCAGAGATAGTGCTGAAGGACCAGCGCAAAGAAAGAGGAGGCTACGCAGAGCCAACAGGAGCCACGCAGAAGGCCAAAGTGACCGCGCAGAGGTTAGCAGGGCCTGCGTGGGTGACGCAGAAGGCCAGGGAGCCAGCGCAGAGCAGCAGAAGGCTGACGTAGGCTTCAGAGTGACGCAAAGGCCAGGAGGGTTGACACATAGCCTCAGAGAAGCGTTGGAGAGATTTTTGTGGAGTAGACTTGTTGAATATCTATTTCCGAAGAGAGGTATTACTGTCAGATACATATCTTTGTTGGGTGAGCCAGTTTGGCACCCTAGTTGTACTCAAGAAAGTTGCTTAATAATAAAAACCCTCAGAACTATTGCATCAGTTTTCCCAAGTTGGGTTTTTCTAGGGACGATTGTCCAAAAATAACGGTGTCCCTTGTGTGTTTGTCTATTATTTTCAGTTGATGATCTGTAGATGAGTTGAGACTGTATTTGTGTTTATTTTCAGTATTTATATGGTTAAATAACTTGTTAAGAAATAAACAAGTAGGTGAAATAAACTAGATAATGTAGGGAGAATTTCTAACGGGTTAAACTTAGAAATTTCAACATGGTATCCGAGCATTGCAGATCACAGGAGGACTGAAGGCACCAGCTAAATCAAAAATTTTGTAGCAGAAACAACTGTCCCGAGAGACTAAGCTGTTCCTAAGTAGAAGGCAGCAGAGGAGTGACGCAAAGGGCCTGCGTTTTTGAGCCAGAAAGAGGGCCAATGCAGAGACAAAGAGAGACAGAAGAGGCTCACGAAGAGCCACGTCATCCTACTCAATCAGGTAGGCTTGACGTAGTTGGCCAGAAGAGCGATTTAGCCTTGCCGGGATTGCGCAGAGCTAAGAGACTCTGTGTCTTCAGCTGCTGGGGCCTAGGGAGCTGTGGGCAGATTGTGGATTGGGAAGCTAGTGGGGTGCTGTTGATGTCGAAGTAGAACATTACCTAATGGGATAGAACCAAGGTAGAGGGAACCGCTGCCTTGAGGGATTTCTAGCCAAGAAATCCAGATCTGTGTTGCAGGTGCAAAGAGGATCGGAGAGGAGTAGTTCGACAGTTTCCAAGAGGATTTCCAGGAGGGAAATCGAGACTCAGAGGGAGTCTAGAAGAGAACTTCCAGGACGAAAGTCGTGACTCAGAGGGAGTCCAGGAGAAGAGTGGAGATGGCAATGAACAGACTAAGGGATCAGGACAGGTTGGATGGGGCCTCCAACTTTGTCATCTGGAAGGTTAGGATCCTGTTTGTTCTGGATAGACATTGCATCAAGGGCTTCACCTTGAGAACTGTGGCTATCCAAGTCGACCCAGTTGATAATGAAAGGTATGAGGATGCAATGGCCAAGACAAAGTGCATAATCCTTGATGGGGTCAAGGATCATGTAGTACAACATATTGCCAATAAGAACGTGACAAAGGAGATGTGGGATACCTTGACGACATTGTATCAAGGCACATCCGTGCAGAGGAAGACGCTACTGGAGAATCAGCTGCGGTCGTATCAGATGCAGAAGGACAATTTCTAACCTGCTGGGATGGTACTCGAATGCTCAAGATATCATTGCTTTTTAGTCTGTGCAGGAGATCTGAAGCTCAGGCAGTGTTGGTTGAGTGGCATCAGTTGTTTGTTCAAAGACTTAGGGAGATGAATACCAACAGAGTGTCAAATGAGGGTGTTTGGGTGGAATTCTTCAAACATGGTATACATCCTCTAATTGACAATCTTGTTGATTTGTTTAACCATGTTGTTTGCTCTAGATTTCCACGGGCTTGGTACCTACTACCACCACATTATCCACCTAACCTACAAGTTGTGTTGAATGTTGAATGGTGTTGTCATTGATCAGTCTTTGAACACTTTTAATATACGTCAATGAATTACAACAATGAGAAGTTGCAATGGACAAGAAGCCCTAGCAGAAAAGGAAAGGAAGCCCTAGTCCAGATGCCCCTCTCTTGTTGAGGAAAATGAATGCGAAGGATGGTGAATTTGCATGCAAGACCATCATAGGCTGATTGTACTTGTCATGCCATTTCTTTTGATAGGTGACACGCCTCATGGGTCCTCTCGGTGGAGGAGATATGCTTAATTGAAGTCAGTATGCCACAAATGCATGGACCAATTCACCCTATGCCAGAACACACAATAAATAAATTAAAATAATTATAATATATCTCTTTCACTCAAAAGAAAATTGCCTGGTCGGCTCCATAAAAAATTGAAATTAATTCAAATTAGGGCAGGTCGGTGGTCGGCCCTCCTCTTGTTCCCCCTTGCAAATGTATAAATAAGTCACACATGATCCCTCTAAATGCATCTCTCTTTCATCATATATTCAATGTGAATTACTGAGGCGGTGGACATCAAAACAGTTTATTTAGTGATCTAATGTCTGGCAACACGGGTGTATGGACTGAGCGTTCAGGACTGCAATTTCATTCTTTTGTTTTAATTTCCTGGTGTAGGTGAAAAATGTTTCTATCTGAGGCATTAGAGTGACAAGTGTTCTGATCCGGTGCTAGAATTAATTTGGTGCAAGATTAATGCAATCTAGAGTGCGGCTGTTCTGAATACAATGGCGTGATCAATCTGAGCGATTAAGTCCTAGTTGTCTGTGGATTGATCTGGTGTGATGAGTGTTCTATTGTGATGAAAGTGATCAGATCAATTGAGATAATGGTCGAATTGATGATCAAATTTTTTTGTGTTTCTCTTCTGTTCTAGCACAGGCATTGTCTTAATCTGGAGTTGATTCGAGTATGCAATAAAGAGGTGTGATCTTACTAAGACTCCTCTGATCTAGAAAGTGTGCAATGAGGAAGTTTGTCCATAGGCCTAAATTATGTCTCTGATTTGTGATCAAGTGTTTGTGCAGTCCGAAAACATGTTTTGTATGCTTGGCAATCTGATGGTGATTCTGTCTTGTCTATGATCTAGAGGGCGTGCGATGTAGTGGTTTAGTTGTTGCTGTCTCTCACTGGTGTGCAGGATGTGAATGGTTCCAAATCTGATTTACGTGTTAACAATGCGATTGGTCGGCGTTGATCGTGAACAACAAACAATGTGGACGTATTGGCTGTGTCTCTCCTCTGTTCTGGTGCTAGAAACGAGGCCATGGTCAGACTCATTGTGCCCTGTCTGCTCTATTCAAGAACTGCAGTAATAAACTCATCACAACATCATGCAGTTTGATCGAAGGAAAGGACGTGATCTGGTTGTCTTGCAGTTGTATGATCCTGTTGGAAAACAACTTTTTCCTCGATGGTAGTGTGTACTATTCCATATGGTTTTGTGAGTGGTTGTGGCTTTAATCCTAGAAGCTCCCTTCTTTGAGAGACAAATCTCTTTACTGGTTGCAGGGTATTTAATTAAAATGAAAGATACAGGTATGGTGAGTGGCATCTAGTGTATGGTGTCTCCTTTTCAAAATGGTTGCTCTTCCATCTATATGCAACCCATTGACTCTTAGACTCTAGAGGCTCAAAATGATTCTTCTTATGACAATTAAATATCTTTTGACGTCAATGGTTGGCAGACAAACAAATTGGTTTATACAATTTATATGGATGTGTGAGCAGCTCCACAACAACAAAGAATGTACAAAATATTGAAATTGGCCAGATTTATAAAAAGTGTTAATGTTTTATCTGTTGACATGAGTTTAGCTTGAAAGCACGAGTTCTTGAGAGATTTATGAAGGGCCAGGGTTGATTCTCATAGCTTGTACTACTAGACAGTTGCGAATGAAATACTGGCTGCTTTGCTGCTAATGATGACAGAGTGAATTATTACTGAAGCAGTTGCTTGTCGAGTAAGTTAGTGAGGTCTGCTGTTGCTGGTATTGATTGCTGAGGTTTCTATTGCCCAAATATTGCTGTTGTGAATGCTGATGTCACATAAGTGTATAACAAGGCTGCAAGAAAACTAGAATATTTACCAGAGTTGCTAATAGCCTTGTATTGCTTGGGTATATTGCTAATTGGTATGATGAGTTGCAGATATCTGATTAGGGTTTGATAGATATGCTGAGTTGTCATTGCTAACGCTGAATTCACAAGGGTGTAAGCCTGTAAACAGAGTATTTCCAGTGCCAAGCTGTTGAGTTCAGAACTCACTTATTGGTCTTGCCACAAATGATACTAATGGCAAGATGAGAATGCTTGTTGCAGAGATCAGGGTTTTTGCTGAGTAGTGATATATTGCCCAGAACTAGGGTTTGTGCTGCAAGGGTAACTATATTTGAACAGTAAAATCAGTGGATTGCTGTCTTATACAAATGGATAATAGGGTCAGTTTATTGAACAGAGAAATTAAGGCAGTTATATTGTGAAGTAAGAATTGAAGGTGGCAGTAGTAACAATGCAATGGCAGCAGTGACAATAGAGTGACAACAGTAATAAAGTGCACTGGAAAGTGAGGTTCCAGAAGACAGTATAATCTATCTTATTCAGTTATCTTTTGACTTAAGGGTAGTAGGGTGCTGCAAGGCAGAGATTGAAGTCTCCTTCAGGTTGGAGCCTTAGAGCAGTACAGGGTGGCAGAGTGGTGCTATGGCAGTGGAATAATGCTAGTAGTGTGTTGGAGCATCATTCTAGTTGGAGCTGGGTTGGGGCATCCTTTCAGTTGGAGCTAATAAAACCAAGGGGTTGGAGTCTCCATCCAGTCGTTGTTGAAGAATCTTGGAAGTTGGAGCCTTCTTGTTGATGTGATCTTTAAGACTTATTAAAAAACATTTGGTGGTTTTTCTCTCGGAAAGGTTTCCACCTAAAAATCTCATGTATTGTCTATGATTGTGGGGAAAAACTCCACAGTTAAGCGCGCTTGAGCTAGAGGAGATCTGGGATGGGTGACCTCCTGGGAAATCCTGGTTACTGGGTGCAAGCCCCGGAAGTGATGATTGATGCTATGTGATTCGTTCTCCACATTTCACTAGTTTCAATCCCACTTCTTCACCCCTGTGAGCATCACCCGATGCAATGAAGGCTAAGTGAACTATTCAAAAATCATGAGAAATTAGTCAGTTACAACTACCTCTCATGGAAATGGTCATACGTGAATGACTAGCCTAACGCAGTTGAATCCCAAAAATGATATCTAATATTGTCTATGATGTTATGCATAGTTGAATGGTGTTGTTAATCTTTAATGTTTAATTGATATGACTAAAATGCTAAAAAGTGCCCAATACCGATTCACTTGTGAAATTTCCTTAATTGTAGTAATTGGAAATTTAATCTTCTATCTACTGGAGATTATGTCTTCATAATTTTATTTCAGCAAATAACAATTAATTCACAACTACAATCTTCACAAAATTAAATTTAAATGAGAAATAATTCACACACACAAATGATAGACACCAATATTTTTTGGACAATATTTTTTGGAAAAACCCAATGTGGGGAAAACCAATTCAGCAGATGAGGGTTTATATTATTAATTCTTCAGCAAATTAGAGAGTACATCAACTGCTTTCCTAACACTAGCAAAGCTTCGATAAATTTCTCCACTACCAAAAATAATCCGGAAAGCTAACATTTCCTCTCAGAATCAATTCAGCCTCCTTGGTGCAATTCACACTCTTGCTTGCAACTCGCAATGGTTAAATCTGGAGATTCATACAGTGCAACTAGAACTTGCACTGCTACATAAAATCGTTCCTACACCTCCTTCGTTCGCTTGCAAGTCACACTTCTTTCGACACCTGTCTCCGGCAACTGCAAATCGATATGTTGCCCATATCTGCGCACCAGATAATTCACACCTCCCGGTACGACCTCTC
>APFE030446934.1:0-27332 GCA_000404065.3 Pinus taeda
GTAGCTCATTGAACTCCGCAATGGTTTCTTTTGTGACAGGGATTTCTATCCCTCGGACCTGAGAGCTCTCTTCTTCTAAATTGAGTGCGAATTCAATTGCAATTGCCTCGTTAAGTCCTTTCAACCTTTCAAAATAAACGTTCCACCCTGCATTTTTGAAGACCTGCCATACCTCCAGATTATTTCTAACCATTATCGTGCCCTCTGTTCATGGTGCACAACTAATCCACCCATCACTGTAAGAACTAGATCAACACGGTGGGTACAGTCGGCTGGTAGGGGGGAGAGTAACAACAACCCAACTGATGATGAAAATATTATTAGCATGGTGGTTGTGGGTGAAAGGATAATAATGACTGGTACACCTCGAAAAAACAGCAATTAATGGCAAGGTGTGACAGTACAGGTGAATTATTATGGCAATTGAATACAACGTACTGGGGAAATGATTGGTAAAGTTCTTGGTGTACGTTTTCAAGTTCCAATGTGTGGGAATCATGATTACAAAATTGCACAATTTTTTCTGGTTTCTGTTTTCATTGGATTTGGTAATGATGTGATATGATTATAGTTTTAGGTACGTCGTCGTTTCTTTATGACGGGACCTCCCCCAACTTAAATACGGTCATCTGCTGCATGTACTAGTCTCTTTTTGGAATATTTTAGTTAAATCCGTAAGTGTCAATGAAGGCGTACCTGGCGACCTACTTGACGGTGGAGTAGCAGCAAAGATAACTGGCGGAGTAACGACAATAGTGGAGTAACAACGTTGACAGAGTAACAACATCGGTGGAGTAACAACACAACAGAGTAGCAACACAAACATAGTAACATCAACAATGGAGTAACAACAACAGTGGAGTAACAACACCGACGGAGTAACAACAATAGTGGAGTAACAACACTAGTGGAGTAACAACACCAACGAAATAACATCAACCAATGGAGTAACAACACTAGTGGAGTAACAACACCAACGAAATAACATCAACCAGTGGAGTAACAACAACTGTGGAGTAACAACACCAACAAAGTAACAACAACCAACAAAGTAACAACACTAGTGGAGTAACAACACCAGTGGAGTAACAACAACCAGTGGAGTAATAGCAACAGTGGAGTAAAAATACCGGTGGAGTAATAGCAACAAGTGGAGTAACAACAAAAATGGAGTAACAACAACAATGGAGTAATAGCACCGGCGGAGTAACAACACCAATGGAGTAACAACAATGACTGTTACTTGCAAAATTTCTCCATTTCTCCTTGTCATAATTCAGTTCTTATTCTTGCAGAAAGGCAAACAAGCAAGTAGTAAACACACACATATATCTATATATATATATATATATTTAAAGGCAGAGGGAGCATTCTCTACACCAACAACCATCAAACCAGATGTATCAAAAAGATGTTTTATGAAGGCATCTTTAGACGTTGGATGGTGGTATAACTTTAGACAGTATCCTTTCACCAGAAAGGAAGTATGATTTTCATCTACTGTAACCAATCTGACTGTGCCATTGGTGAATACATCATCCACTTCATAGGGTCCCATCCAACGAGTGTGAAGCTTTACTTTAAAATATTTGAACTGAGAGTTATATAACAATGCCCAGTCCCTTGTATGAAACACCTTATTCTTGATAAATTTATTGTTTCATTTCATTCTCTTCTGTTGGACAACAATAGTTCTCTGGACAGCTTCTGAACGAATCTTGTCTAACTCATTGAGTTGTTCCAGCTGGTGTCTAGGCCTCTGATAAGTTTAATCCTACTTCCAAAGCTGTTCTGAGCATATTGATTTCGAATTCAACCGAAAACAAGGGAGATTTCCCATAGACTAGCTCAAATGGTGAAAACCCAGTTGTATTTCACCATGTCGTCCTATACGCCCAAAGAGCTTCTGGGAGTTTCTGTGACCAATCCTAGAGATGACTTGCTATAGTTTTTGTCAAGATATTCTCCAACACCTTGTTTGTACTTTCTACCTATCCATTCGCTTGGGGATGGTAAGGAGTTGTCACTCTGTGTTTGACCCCATATTTCTGCATAAGCTTCTCTATCATGTGGGATGTGAACTGTGCTCCTCCATCTGAAACAATTTCTCTTGGGGTACCATATCGAGCGAAAATCTCTTCAAAAAGGAAGTCTACCACGTCCTATTCTGTTGCTTTTGCAACCGCCCTGGCTTCCACCCACTTAGTCACATAATCAGCACAGACCAAGATGTAAACCTTTTGATGGGAAGGTGGGTTGTTGGGTCCAACGAAATCGATGGCCCATTTCTCAAAAGGTTCCAGGACTATCTAGGGTTGTAATGGCATTTATCTGATTTCCCAGGTTGTTCCATACATTGACAATTGTCACATCTTTGGACATAATCTCTAGCATATCGAAAGATAGAAGGCCAATAGTATCCCATTTGCAGCACCTTGTGGCCTGTTCTTTTATCTACAAAATGTCCTCCACAAGGCCCACTATGCGCAACCTTCAATATCTCATAGATATCATCCTCTGATACACAACGCCGAATCTGTTGATCCACCACCGTATGAAAGAGGTATCCTGCCATCCATGAATATCTGATACTATGATGAATAATTTTCCGTTGGTTCTTGTATGACAAATGACGAGGTACCTTTCCTGTAGCAAGATAGTAAGCAATATCTGCATACCATGGAGTGTTAGCAAAAATTGCAAAAAGATATTCATCTGGAAAGCTATCTTCGATAGGTGTACCTTTGGTATTGTTTTCTAATCTAGACAAAAAATCTGCAACCACGTTGTCCTTTCCTGGTTTATCTACTATGGTAATATCAAATTCTTGAAGTAGCAAAAGCCATCTTGAAATATGACTAGGTGTAACGGGTTTATTCATTAGATACCTGATGGCTGCATGATCTGTGTGTACAAAGGTGGGGTAACCAATGATATAGCGCCAGAACTTGTTGATGGTGTAGACAAAAATGAGGAATTCTTTTTCAGTCACTGTGTAGTTTAACTCGGCAGAGGACAAGTTCTTGCTAACATAGTAGACTGCATATGGTACCTTATCCACCTGTTGCCCTAAAACTGCCCCAATTTCTATTTGGGAAGCATCTTCATGAATATGCAATGGTAATGCCCAGTTAGGTCCTCTAAGGGTTGGAGCACTACAAATCAATTTCTTGATCTTCACAAACGCTGCATCACAATCATCTTTCCACACAAAGTCTGCATATTTTCTCAGTAATCGAAAAAGTAGATGTGCTATTTTAGCAAAATTTTCTATAAAGCGCCTATAATAACCAGTACAACAGATAAAGCTACGTACTTGAGTGGGTGTTCTGGGTATTGGAAAGTGTTGTATTACCTTCATCTCGGTTGGATCTATCTGGGTTCCTACAGCTGAAAGCAAGTGTCCCAGGACTATTCCTTCATTCATCATCATATGGCATTTTTCCATACTTAAGAAGACATGCACCTGCTTGCATCTTTCAAGAATTTTTTCTAGCTTTCCCAATGCTTCTTCGAATGAGTCTCCATATGCCGTGAAATAAACCATATAGATTTCAACACTATCATCCATTGGATCAGAGAAAATCCCCAAAATTTCCCTCTGAAACATTGCAGGTTCATTACAAAGACCAAATGGAAGGACTCTGTATGCAAATGTTCCCCAGGGGCATGTAAATGTGGTCTTATCCTGATCCTAAGGAGCTATCTAGATTTGGTTGTACCCCCTAAATTTGTATAAGAAGGAAAACAACTTCTTCCCCACTAATGTATCCAAGACTTGGTCAATCAATGGTAACAGAAAATGGTCTTTCTGAGTTGCCTTGTTTATTTCTCTGTAGTCCACACAAATTCACCATTTACCATTTTTCTTAGGGACCATTAACCCATTGGTTGTCTAAAATGGGGTAGATAAATCCCACATCCAGCAGCTTTTGGAGTTCTTTCTTAACAATGTTTTTCAGGGCAGGGTTTATTCTTCTCTGGGGTTTCCTTACAAGACGACAATCCTCCTTAATGTATATGTGATGAGTGCACAAATTAGTAGGAATTTCCTTCATATCTAAGTAATCCCAAGCGAAGGCTTCTTTGTGTTTCTGAAGAACATGCGGGAGTTGTTTTTTCTGGGTATATGATAGCTCTAGATTGATACTCAGGGTTTTTCTCGGTTCTATTTCCATGGAAACACTGTCATGGGGCGTGGTTGTGGGTAGCTCCTCAAATGTATATGTATATGTATATGTATATGTATATGTATATGTATATGTCTATGTCTATGTCTATGTCTATGTCTATACATACATACATACATACATACATACACACACACACATATATAATACAATTGTGCTATGTTGTATTATATAGTTAATTTTTTTATAGGAAGTGTAAGTTACAAAATCATTACTCAACTAATAAATTTAATAAGGGTGAGTACTAAGACATATCTAGTTATCATGTATCATTATATTAAATGAATATGAGAATATGAGTAATGAAAATTTCAACGAAATCACAGTTTATAGATCAACTCGTCTCTTAAAAAGTTGTTGAGTATCACCCATTTTATGTTAAATTATGAAGAACACATTATGTTGAATAGTTATAAAACTATGTTAAATATTATATATATGTGTGTGAGAGAGAGAAAAATGTTATAACTATAACTATGTTATTTATCTAGTTATGTTGTGTGTGTGTCTATATATATATAGTTATAGTTATGTCATACTTTATTTCATATATAATATATATATATATATATAATATATATTATATATTGGTTAATAAAATTAATTAGAAAAAAAATTGTCTTAGAATTTTAATTAAGTACAATTAAATTTATAAAACAAATTACTATATTTATCATTAAAAACAATTTATTTAAATTTAAAATAAAAATGAAATAGAATTTCTTATTTGATTTAATAGAGGTTTACCATGAGCAACCATATTCATTATGTCAATTTAAAATTCCTAATTTATTTGTTTATTGGAGTTCTATAGTTTAATTGTTTTTGGTTTTTAAATTTTGTTGGGCATATATGTTTGAAATTTAAAATTCATTTTTAATGAAAAAAAACAATTGCCTTTTGAAAATTCACTTCGCTAAAATCTTGAAATAAAAACTTTAAAACATAAAATAATTAAAAATAAAATTTATCATAGAAAATATTTATAGTAAACATGTTAATATTGGAGATAATGTATACAAAAAAAGTATTAAAACCTAATTTATAGTTTTTCCTTGGCGGTTTTCTAAGTCATTTTAAAGTGTTTTTTGGTGGTTTTTTATGGTTTTCATGGTGACTTTTAAGTCTTTTATTTTTTCCAATTTTTATATGTTAGGTTTTTTTCAAATTAATTAATTTTTTTTAGAAAAAATTTAAATAAAAGAGACAAAAATGATAGGAAACCTACCTCGACTTGAGCCTTTGGGTCGTTCACAGAGTTTATGGGGAGATAGATTGAGTTTATGTATATGTATATGTATATGTATATGTATATGTATATGTATATGTATACATACATACATACATACATACATACATACATACATACATATATATATATATATATATAATAAACTAGAAGCATAATATAATATACATTAAATTCAAACACATCAATTGAGAATGATTTAAAAAATAAAGACAATTTTGAGACATAAACACATAAAGTTTAAAGAAGATTTAAAATGCAAGATGGATACTTGCAACAGGTAAAGAAGGTCCATTGTTTGTAGCAAGATCATCAACAGAGACATAAACAATGCCTATGACACTCTAACTTGTCTCATAGCTCGGATCTATGAGTGGAACAAACACTCTAGTATGGCTATGTGATCTAGCCCAACCATGTATAACATATCCCCCAAAACTCCAATAGGATATGGTTGGGGGGTGTATGAGAGATGGCTCTGCAAATTACATTTAATACATATAAACTAATCCAATAAAAAATGTTGACAATGAAAGAATGAACCGACAAAAAAGACATTTATAAACTCGAGTAGAATAATCTAGTCTAAAGTCCTAAACTAAATATAGTCACTATTTTGATATATTATCAACCAAAGTATTGAGTTCCATGTAAACAAAATTGAAAAATGTGATCTTGAAAATCTAACTTAAACTTTTTCCCATTTATAAATAATGCATTTTATTCATAGAGAATAAATATGTAGATATATGAAAAAGATTGAAATAAACCTATTTGAAAAACCAATAAAACTTCATGCCAATGAAATACTCCATAAGGAAAGTCCTTATAATGTTTTATTTTGACACATGACATGTACTAGGTGCACGAACATGAAGACTATATTTTTGGTGTGACACACTACATAATGAAACGGTATGATACAAATTAGAAAAGAGTCAAAATGCTTATATATTCACTTTAAACATATTTTTCATCATGGATTTAATGTATGTATCAATGATGACTTGTTGAAACTTAAACACACACACACATATATAATACAATTGTGCTATGTTGTATTATATAGTTAATTTTTTTTATAGGAAGTGTAAGTTACAAAATCATTACTCAACTAATAAATTTAATAAGGTTGAGTACTAAGACATATCTAGTTATCATGTATCATTATATTAAATGAATATGAGAATATGAGTAATGAAAATTTCAAGGAAATTTATAGTTTATAGATCAACTTGTCTCTTAAAAAGTTGTTGAGTATCACCCATTTTATGTTAAATTATGAAGAACACATTATGTTGAATAGTTATAAAACTATGTTAAATATTATATATATGTGTGTGTGAGAGAGAAAAATGTTATAACTATAACTATGTTATATATCTAGTTATGTTGTGTGTGTGTCTATATATATATAGTTATAGTTATGTTATACTTTATATATAATATTTGGGTATAATAAATTTAATTAGAAAAAAAAACGTGCTTAGAATTTTAATGTAAAGAGTTAAATCTAAATTGTAAATAAAACAAATACTATATTTTTTTACAAAACAATTTATTTAAATTTAAAATAAAAATGAAATAGAATTTCTTATTTGATTTAATAGAGGTTTACCATGAGCAACCATATTCATTATGTCAATTTAAAATTCCTAATTTATTTGTTTATTGGAGTTCTATAGTTTAATTGTTTTTGGTTTTTAAATTTTGTTGGGCATATATGTTTGAAATTTAAAATTCATTTTTAATGAAAAAAACAATTGCCTTTTGAAAATTCACTTCGCTAAAATCTTGAAATAAAAACTTTAAAACATAAAAGGATATTATAAATTATATAGAATACTTTTATTAGTAAACATGTTATATATGTAGATAATGTAACAAAAGTATTAAAACCTAATTTATAGTTTTTCCTTGGCGGTTTTCTAAGTCGTTTTAATGTGTTTTTTGGTGGTTTTTTATGGTTTTCATGGTGACTTTTAAGTCTTTTATTTTTTTCAATTTTTATATGTTAGGTTTTTTTCAAATTAATTTATTTTATTTTGTAGAAAAAATTTAAATAAAAGACACAAAAATGATAGGAAACCTACCTCGACTTGAGCCTTTGGGTCGTTCACAGAGTTTATGGGTAGATAGATTGGGTTCCTCCATCCGAGTGGAGCTTAGAAATATTTTATAAAATTCCTTTTCCTCTCGCGGTCTAAGAAAAATGACTTGTACGCGTCACGAAAAGGGTTTTTGAAGTAGAAATAATGCTCGGTCGAGTTATATCTTTCGATCGACCCAATGTTTCGATTGAGCCATTAACTCGGGTTAGAAAATGACTCGATCAAGAGTTTGCTTAAATGCTTGATCAAGCTATTTTTAAGTGCCTCAACAGCTCAATTCAACACTTAAAAATTGCTCGATCAAGCACTTAAAATTTCTTGATTGAGCATCCATTTTTCAGAAAAACATGCCCTCATTTCACCAAAAAGTGTAAGCCAACTCCATGATTTGACCTTGTTGGTAATAAATCAGTTTATACCATTAAAGGAAAAGGATTTTTGTTTCTAAAAGAAAAGGTCAAGGCTGAGAATGTATTATTCTTTGATGGGCTAAGACATAACTTGTTAAGTGTTAGTGAAATGTGTGATCAAGGGCATGTAGTTATTTTCATATCAAAGAATTTCATGGTAGGAAATTTGAATATAGGTAAGATCATAATCAAGGGAACCATAACTCCAAGAAATGTATATATCCTAGGGGGATAAAGAGCATTGTTTCTTGAGCAAATATGAAGAAACATGGCTTGGGCACAGAAGGTTAGGCCACCTCAGCTTTTCCCAATTATACAAATCAAGCAAGATGGGAGTAGTTCATGACTTTCCCAACATTTCTCCACCTGAAAATAGCATTTGCAAATAATGTCAATTTGGTAAGCAATTGAGAGTTCAATTTAAAGCTAAAGAAGCTACTTTAATTAAACCCCTTGAACTTTTTCACACTAACTTATTTGGACCTATGAGAAAGAAGTCTCCTCGTGGTGAACAATACTTCATTTTATTGATTGATGAATTTACAAGAATGTGTTGGGTTGGTTTACTAAAGTATAAAGATGAGGCATTTGAAAAGTTTGAAATATTCAAGGATTTGGTAGAAAATGAATTGGATCTAAAAATAAAATGTCTTAGATATGATAGAGAAGGAGAGTTTATATCAGATGAACTTTTCAATTTTTTGTGAAAAACATTGCATCAAAAGACAATTTTCCATAGCTAAAACTCCTCAACAAAATGGAGTGGCAGAAAGAATGAACAAAATAGTTGAAAAAATGGCACATTCCATGGTTGATGAGTTAGGAACACTTCACACCTTCTAGGGAGAATGAATACATACAACCATGCATATACTTAACAAGGGTCATGCTCGAGTAAACAATCATAAAACTCCATATGAACTCTAGGATGGTAAACCTACAACTTACAAACACTTTAGAATCTTTGGAAGCAAATGTTTCATAAAGAAAAATGATGATAAGCTTGGAAAATTTGAATCCAGAGTTGATGAAGGAATACTACTTGGATACTCTTGCAGAAGCAAAGGACATAAATGTTATAATAAAATTTTTCAAAATACTGTTCAAAGTATATATGTTATGATTGATGAAGCATCTATAGGTACCAAAAAGGAAGCATAAGAAGATGACGAACCTCTCCCTACTAAAATCCAAGAAGTTGTAGGAGAAGAAGAAATAGAAGCATTAGAAGAAGGATATGAAAATACAAGTACGACAGAAAAGATTCCATCAGGTTATGTTCAGAATAATCATCTTAAATCTCAAATTCTAGGTGATAAGGAAGTAGGAATATAAACTACAAGAACTTTTGTTGGATCATCTAGTCACTTAGCCTTGCTATCCACAATTGAACCTCAAAATGTGAATTAAGTAAGCAAGGGTGAATGTTGGGTTAAGGTGATGCATGAAGAACTTAATCAAATAGAAAAGAACCAGACATGGGAACTTATATTGAAGCCTCATAAAAAAATGTAATTGGAACAAAGTGGGTGTTTAAAAACAAATTAAATGAAAATTGAGAAGTAATTCGAAACACAACAAAAATTGTATGAAAAATATATTGTCAACATAAAGATATAGACTTTGAAGAGACTTCTGCACGTGTAGCTAGACTTGAAGCCATAAGAATATTCCTTGCATCTTCCATCTTTCATAAATTTAAGGTATATCAAAGGGATGCTAAATTTGGATTTTTAAATGGGGATCTAGAAGAAGAAGTTTATATTAAACAACGTGAAGGATTCATACTTGGCAATGATAAAATTATTGTTTGCAAACTTAAGAAGACATTATATGGATTAAAACAAGCTCCTAGTGCATGGTATTATCATCTTGAAAGGTATCTTCAAGAACAAGGGTTTAAGAAAGGATCTACAAATAGCAACTTGTATACTAAATTTGGAAAACAAAAGCTTTTAAGAGTAGTAGTTTATGTAGATGCCATCACATTTAGAAGCAATGTTGAATCTATGAATCAAGGATTTGCTTTAGCCATGCACCATGAATTTGAAATGTTTGTACTTAGTGAGCTAAAGTTATTTCTTGGTCTTCAAATTAATCAAACTAAAAATGGTATCTTTCTCTCTCCAACAAAGTATCTCAAGCCGATTATGAAGAAATATGGAATGGAGTATTGCAAACATGTATGTACACCAATGGAAACGAGGTGTAATGTAAGCGATAATGATGATTTTCCTACAGTTAATCAATCTAAATAGGGATCTATGATTGGCAACTTGATCTATATTAGATGTGCAAGACCAAACATTATGCATGCATTTGGCATAGTTGGATGATTTCAAGAAAATCTTAAGGAAATTCATCTCTAAGTAGTCAAGAGAATATCCAAGTATCTACAAGTCACTGAAGATTTTGGTCTATTGTATCCCAAAAATCAAGACTTTTCGAGACTGTGTAGGTAATGTTGATGACAAAAAAATTACTAGTGGAGGAGAATTCTATTTGGGTCCTCATTTAGTTTCTTGGTTTAGTAAGAAACAAAGTTATATCTCTTTATCAACTGTTGAAGTAGAATATGTTATTGCTTCCTCTTGTTGTACTAAACTTCTACAGATGATCCAACCATTGCAAGACATTAGGTTCACTCGCCCTCAACCTATACCTATTCTATGTGACAACATATTGCCATAAGTATCTATAAAAATAGAGACATGCACTCCAAAATTTAGCAAATCCCAATCAAAGACTATTTTCTTAGAGAGAAAGTTCTTGAACAAAAAGTCAAGTTGGAATATGTTCCTTGAAAGGAACAAGTTACAAATTTGTTTACCAATCCTCTTCCACATGATTCCTTTGAATATGACAAACAAAAAATGGGCATGATTCCTACCTCTTCACTCTGATAAGTGTTCTAATAGGCATGGCGTTTTCAAGGGGAATTGTAGCTATAATCACCAACAATTTACTTTATGTATGTGGATCTTCCAAAAGACATTTGCACGTATATGTGGTTTGTGATCTAGACAGTCATGTATGCCTCTCATTAATGAAAAAGAAGTGGCACAAATTTAGGGGGAGCTTCTCATATGCTTCCATCAATTATTATTAGCTTTCATGTTCTGATATTGACTTGTTGGAGACTGTTAATACTACCCATGTACTGCTAAAGTTATATCTTGATGTTAAGTTCTTTAGTGCATATGTTGATTGATGAGATGGATGTGATAAAATTTGATAGTGGAAAGTTGGCACAGGTTTAGGGGAGCATCTTCCATGGTTCTAATAGTTCATTGTTGGCATTATGATTTCTTGAGTACTGATTTTCATGCGATGGGTTTATGATGAGTACATATCATTTTCACTCTATGGTTGTTATTACTAAAAATAATTATTTTGTTGTCATTATGTCAAAATGCTTGGGTTTCTTATACTGCAGTTACATTATTGATTGTCGATACTTCTTAATACACTTGATGAGGAAAGAATTATGCCTACACTATCTTGTCTTACATATTAAGGATGTTCATGTTGTTATCTACATTGATGTTATCATATGACTATGTTGCACATTCCTATATTGTGCATGATCGATGACTATCATTGTCTTGCTACTTCACTGTTGAGGTCCTAGTTTTTGGATCTAAGTATCATATATGCATCTTGATGTAAAGGTCATGAAAATACCCATGTTTTTAGTCATTAGAAAATTCATTCATGAATGGGCTATTGGCATCAAGTCATGTCATGTATGTAATCCCATTATGTTCGGACATTGATGTAACATTTGGTTCCAATATGTAAACCCAATATGTTGGGTGTCTAATGTAATCGTGATTCATTGGTGATAGGAAAAGTCATATTTTGTTGAGTCATAGAGTCTTGTATTCTTTTGAATATATTCATCAAGTTCAACATATGCTTAGGGGGATCATGGTCAATATAAATATTTCATGATTCATGTTCAACATATGAGACCTTCAACAATTTGCAAGGGAAGTACTTCATTTAGCCTGATTTTTCCATTTTCCCTTGATGTCAAACGGGGAGAGCAGACTTGATGTTTGGAGAGAAGTTTTGTGGTGTTTGCGGGTGGTGTCCAAACACCAAATTGGTTGTCATCAAGTCCAAAGGGGGGATATTTTTTTCATTATGGCTAATGTGTTGTCCTTGATAAAACCTACTTGATAAATATGTCAACATAGTGATAATATGATGATTATGGAACTTATGTAGATTGGTATAGATGTTATAGAGGACATGGACAAAGAAATGGAAATTCTATTATAGATGGATGACAAACGTGAAGTTTAAGTATATGTGGTTCCTATGAAGAAGCGTCATGTACATACATGGGTTTTGTGAGTAAAAGCCGGACACATAATCTAAACCATGGAAATATGAATATAAGGGGTCATTACGATGGTATTGACCCATAGTAATTGGAGTGACAAGTTTCGTTTGATCCCATGAAAAATACTAACAACATTACCAAGGGATTTACCTAAGGTATTGGCTAAGGAAAAAGCTATTTAAGGAACGTGCTCCACAGGCTCATAGAAGCCTAAGTTCTTCAAGTGAAGTGCCACTATGGACTTGGAAGCAATGATTCCATCTTATTGTCATAGGATTCTCTTGCACTAGGGTACCTATTATGAGCTACTCATAATGACTAGGTCCAATTGGATACTGAGGAAGTGAATTTGCACCTGGCCTTATCTAGCAGTTGGTATAAGAGGTAGTTTAACATGTAGTTCTGGACAATGCTATGAATTTTGTGTCTATTAGTCATTTCATCATGTTGTCTATGTTGTTTTTGTTTCCTCTTTCTTTGAAAGTTATGTGATGGTTCATACCTTGCCAAGTTGCAACTTCATAAATAAGGCATTAACTAATCAATATTTGCTTTCTATATTATGGAACTAAGTATGTAGCCCTCAAAAACCACAATTAAACCTGAATGGAAATTTAATTCTAACAAAATAATAGTTAATGCATATATACTTAAATAAAACCAGCCTACTTGTTACACAAGTACAAGATCTCATAAAATTTTGTACATAATTGTTTCAATAACAGAGTTTTTGTGTAAGCCATTCCTTACATTCCTTACAACAACTGTTACAATTCTATTCTAATATCAATTTAGTATTGTCTATGCCCTGAAGATTTCTATATCTCAAAATGTCACATCATAGGTGTTACTCTCCATCTATCATTGTATTAGCCTTAATACAGTTTTTATAAAATAAGAAAATATTCCAGCATTCATTAAAGCATCTGAACTATGCATCAAAGAAAAACTTACTTGGGTCTTTGTTGATTCATATCTTTGAAAGAAAATCTGCTACCTGGTTCTGCCTGTATATGTACTAGAAGGAAATGTGTTGAAAAGTACTTTTACATTAATGTCAATTTTAATAATAGTCTAAAAGTTCAACCACTCATAGCAATATACTACAACAACTGAACTATAGGAAATTATAATATATCCGGAAGTTATAAAATAGAGAAAAGAACCATAAAAGGAAGAAAATGTTACCGTACACTATACTCCTAATTTATGAATTGCCATCAAAGACTAATGATAAGACTAGATAAAGGCAAAATACTTCTAGTCAGTTCAACAACAACTTTGATATTGCAAGCAGATGAATGAACACAAATAACATCCTTCAAATACATTCGACATCTTTGTATTTCAAGTATGCCCTTAGTTGCCAATGATAATAAACGTAAAACGAAACCAAAGTAGGCAATTAGTTGCCTATAAACCAAAATCCATTTTTTTGTTCATAACAAAAAACAAGCAAGAAAATGATGAAGACTACAACCAATAATTACTAATTGGTCCTAGCTGCCTTTGCGCACCCTACTCGTGTATTCTTAACTTCTAACAGATCGTTTTCAAACGCCTCAATTAACTTTTCAAAATGGGCGGCAGTTGACTTTGTTAGCTCTTCAAGTCTTATCAAGACGTTCTCCAAATCCTTCAAAGCCTTTTTCCCAATCTCAGTATCAGCTTTAGCTTGAAGGGCACTGTCTATATGCTGTTGCAGTTCATCTTCAGCGCATTGATGAAGTTGTTCTAAACCATTTTCAGCTTCACGTTGCAGGAATTCAAATAATTCTTGTTTTAGTTTAGCAAGATCAGCATTACGATTGCCAGACGGAGTCAAATAATAACCATACGCATATGTCCATTTCAGCATGCGCCTGCATTCTGCTATCTGTAACCACGCCATTTCCACACATTTGAACCCTGTCCAACCACACAAACAGTCATTCAGCCTTTTAAGTTGTACCTTTTGCGCACTCTGCAAATCAGATAAGGCCTTTCGCTCAGACCTTTCATTTTCCTTCCATCTTTCCAGATAAAATACCAATCTATTTGAAGATGCTTTCGCAACCTTTTCCTTAACATGGTCGTAGGTGGCCGAATTGGGTTGATTTCCATCATCTTTTCCTGATGTTGCAGCTTCAGGCCTATATTTGTTGCAACTATGACCGCCATAACTATCGTTATCCCAACTATCAAGGCATAACCAACAGAATTTAAACTGACACGGAGGTATACATTTCATTTTCATACACCCATGGCTTTTCTCGATTGGTCGTTTACACTTTGGGCACGGCTTGGAATTACTACGTATCCAGTACATGCTGAGTGCATCACCATCCTTGATTTGATCAACCCATTTTTTGACTGTGCCGCAGTCTATTGGACGATGAGACTCCTCTAAACAGTTCCAGCAAAATTTATAGGAGCAATTGCACACAACCTCCTGACTTACATTAGAAACAAAATTAACCTCCACACAGTATTTGCAGTCGGGTGCTGGACACCATTTAACCATAATGTTCTGTTCAACATATGACCTCACAGCATATGTTCTATATTTCCTATTATCTTCGTCAGATAACCCCAAAGAAAAAACCATGTCTTCACTCACAATAGCACGACATGGTGGATCTCGAAATGGACATCGTAAGTTGAGGCATGCTAAACCATCATAATTTATTGATGTGTGAATATAAGCTCGCCAGCAATTCTGGCAATATAAATGATCACAGTACTTGAGTGCCTTCATGTCTCTCATGTCGTAATCATCAAAGCAAATCTGACAGGTCGTTATCTCCTTCCTTTCTGCTTCTTTGGGCTCATGTTTTTGGCCGGGCTGCAACAATAACCCCAAAGTATTCCTCACTTTCTCCTCATCTGCAAACCATTGGTAGTTAGCATTTTCGGCATGCCAATTGAAGTGACGCAAAAGAATGGCGGTCTCGCTTTCAGTCAGAGAAAGCACATCAGAAAGGGTTGCTATAACATTGCGCTGACGCTCAGAAATGTCTTCCAAACTTAAAACGGTGTAATTCATATGTCTGCCATTGGAATCACCGGCTATTTTGTCCACCCTGCTATAACTTTTTAATTCTTCATCAGAAACTTCGATTTCGCTTTCATTGCTTTCGCTTTCATCGCTGTAACTGTCATTAGTGTCCTCATCATCATAAGACGCCATTTTAGTAAATCAGAGCCTCAGCCTTTTCTTCTTCCTTGCCTCGCAGTATCCACAAAGACAAAACACTTAAAAGCAGTACTTTTATGCAAATTAAACCCAGAGGACCTCAAATATGTGAAGAATCTCTGCGCGCTGCACGCTTTTATACTAAATCAATGCTTGCTTCGCCTACATTTATAGTCATATATTTTGGTGCCTATATCTAAAAAAACCAAAAGCCGACTTTGTGACATTCTGCCCTCAAATGTAATTTATCCGATGATATGATACCGATTCAGTGTGCTGATTTGATATTTTAATTGTTTTTAATTATTAACTGTGGTTTATATTTTAGGTAATTGAAAATAAATTATTGGAGTGTTCGTTATAATCTGAAAATTTCAATCCAACAAGCTGAAAACCTTTGGTGCCATCGTGCCAAATAAAACCACATCAGCACCCCATTGCGGCAAAAAAAAATCCACATCCTCACCATACCGAAGAGGTTGTATCCCCCTGTGAGGTTGATAGAAGGTCTCACTTCATTTTATTTATTTTTAATTATTAAACAACTTTCTAGTCCTTCAAAATGTATATTTAAGAAGTTGATATGAGGGCTCACTTCATGGTTTGTCGTCTTTCTTTTTTTAAGTATTAAGTAACTTGGGTTCTCCCTAAAATCTCTTAAAAGAATGCTAAAATTTATATTTTATGAGATTTCTGTTTTTTTTTTTAATAATTAAACAAATTTAAATGCACTATGTTAACCACAATGGTTGATGATGATAACAAAAATATATTGTTCAATTATTGTCATCTCTATGTCACCTACATTTCCTCTTCCATCTTGGTTTAGAAAAGCAACCTCTCTAATATATTAGTCTAGGTCATACTAGATTTAGACATATAAATGTTGGTAGTCATATTATTTCATCTAATGATTTTGAGGATAGAGAGTTGTTTTTGGAGATGGATGGAAAATGAATTTCCTCATTCCCATTGGCATGTTTAAGAAATCCTTAACATGGTGGATGTTCAAGAAGATAACAAGGATTATGACTAGTCAAAATGCTTCATGGAAATAAAACAACCTAGAATCTAATCAAGGTTAGTTGGCTTAATGCTAGTTGACATAGATCAAATATGATCTTATGACCTCACCCAACCCTAAAGTGGTTAGCGGAATGTGGTATTTTTTTTTTTTAATTTCGAGTTAATAGTTCCATATATATATATATATATATCTACACACACACACACAAACACACTCACACACACAGATATATCAATCATGCTCCTCGAAAACTCAAGGACCTAGACTTCTTGTATTAGCCAAACGCCTTCTAGTTGGGTCCCACTCAATACAACACCCCACTTGCTCTCTCCCAGCCGTTCCCAAACTACACATTTAGTTACCTATCGGCTACTCTCCATTGGACTTACATGGACAAGAGACCCCTTTTACATCCTCCTCCTAAGCCCAAGCCTCCGTAGGTTCATGTTATCCCAACACCTCGTCTTTTGTGGTGACTCTTTATTCCGCCAAGAACATAGCATTAGGATGATCTAGTTATGGATCCTCCCTCCATTAGTGAAAGCTCTATTGGGATAAGTGCATGGCCATGCAACTGACCCACGTCATCTTGTTCGGTCCCTTCCAATGCACTACCAGAAGCACCCTTTACTTCCCACCAAGTTTCACTTACCGGGCTGGCATGGATGGTGGGGTCGTATGGCCTCTTCCCATTGGTCTGCTACAACCAACTACCTGTTGCCACCGTTCCCATTCCCACGTCATCCCACTCGCCTCCATCTCGGTGCTTGCGATTTCCTACCCTCTTAATCCCTTTTGGGGTCATGGCGTTAGGCTTACATGGCAAGTAGGCTATCATTCCAACCAATAGCTATGTTGTCGAGGTACATCATCGTGTTGCATGATCTTGTTTCCTTTCGCCCTGCTCCCCTTTGCTCATTACCTTAGTAAAGTTTGGGGTAAAACTTTTGGGCTCCCACCTCCAAACCATGTGTTTTAGTGGATCACACCCCTGCCCATCCCTTGCTCTTGATTGGGATACATCGTAGCACTACCACATCATCCCATGCCACTCCCTTAACTCCCCTCCTCTTGCATCTCATGTGACTTTACCGGAGGTGAACCTAATAGGATGACTTATTAGGTGGGTCCATCCTCAGCCAATAGTATAAAGACGAGGGTTGCATGGGTCCCAACTATTTTTATCTCAATACTACCTTTGCTTCTAGTAACCATCCTTTTAGGGCATTCCTTCTCGACCACGTCAACATTCTTGTGATCAATTGTGTAAGGAGGAAATTGACCATGCCAATGGAAGGTCTCCATGGCTAGGACTTGAACTGTGAAAGGATAAGGTTTCCCGATCGTTTCTTATAATTTCAGGGCTTTATCCCTTTGTGCCACAACCTGTGTTTCTTTCTCATTCTCTACCATGGGATGGCTAAGGGAGTTTGGCCCTACCTCATGCGACATCTCAGATGGGGATCTCTGTGATCGCCCTAAGAACAAGCTCTACTACTACATGGAATTCCTTGAACTAGTATTTTTGACCATGGCTCTACCTCAAAGGTTTGGCAGGCCTCAAGATCAATGTTAAGGCTTCATGTCAATGTCAATGGTTTATTAAGGCATTCCATGGTATTACCCGTCCTGAGATTGGGAAAATCCAACTCCAAGGAAATCCTCGCCCAACTACATTCCGTGTTTTGGGATAGGGAATCCCACGCATGTTGGCGTAGGTCCTCCTACGACGCTTACCTAAACACGGGCTTGGTGTGAGCTCCTAAAAGGTCTCCAACTTTCCCACCACACATCACTAGTAATAGAATCCATGTCGATCTTATAAGAAGCTCCATAGCACTGTGCAGAACCTTCGAGTGTCTCACCAGTGATAATAGGATGCCAAGGAAATATATCCAGCCTCATGAGAATGCAAGGTTAAAACTCATTTTAGTAAATTGGATCGGCTCATGTGGCCCCAAGGGAAACAACCCTCAACGTTAATGTAATGGCTCCATGTGCAGAAAAATGGCTTGTAACACAAGTAAATAAATGGATGTAAAATAATTAAGACCTTGCTAAGCATACGATCTTCCATGTAATTGTTTCACATTAATAGAAAAGGGTCTCTAAGCCCACTGATTCAAGTTTTCTTCCAATTTTTTAAGGATTTTTGTTGGAGTGTGCATCATGTTCTTACATTCCTCTATTATTCCCTTATGTGTTGTTTTAATGTATTTCAAACATTTTTTTGTAGAACCAAGTTTAGTTTAGTGTTATAGCATAGTATTTATCCTTGTGTGGTTCTTTACACAGTTTATACATTAAACATTCTGTGTTCAACATCATTAAGCTTAATCACACAACATTTCATTTCCAGATAAGCTCATGCTTATTTCATCATTAGTTTCATTCATTTCAAGGAAGAAACACAAATGTATTTCAAAAAATCTAGAATCGTTATATGCATCATACATTCATCAACAGATAAACAAATGCAAGAAGATACTTATATTTGAACTTGTAAGCCAACTAAGTCTAGGAAAAGGACTCTCCACCCAACCATAGACAATTGCAACTGCACTTACCTGTAATTGTCACCCCTGATCTAGATTCCTGAGTCTAAGGGTGATGCTTGTTGAATGGATTAAAACACCATCTGCTGACTGAAACAAGGACTCTAGAGGACCTCGTTCCTCAATCCCATCAGCACACAAATACTTCCTTCAATATCACAGGGAGTCCAGAGGCAATCCACCTCACCCTAGGTGCTCACACAATGATTCGACGCCTTCTAGGGAGCCCATAATCCATCGTTACAATAATCCAACACCAACAAGTATACAATCAAGTCTTCCTTTGATGTTTCCTTAGGATGGCCTCTTCCCAATTTGTTATAGGGCTTCAGATTCTATTATCTCAACCCACAACCTGTAGAGGACCTAAGGTATTATAGGTCTTTGTAGATTCCATCCCATCTCACAGCGTCCATGGAACCAAGTTGTGACAGGGCTCAAGAGACCTTTGTCTCAACCCGCAACCTCGAGAGACCCAAGTTGTTATAAGCATCCAGGGATCCTATCTCAACCCACAACCTCCACAGACCCCAAGTTGTTACAGGGCTCCAGAGGTTAACAACTCAACCCACAACCTCGAGGGAACCATAAAACCAATCCTCTTCTCTTCTCTTCTCTTCTCTTCTCTTCTCTTCATAGTTGCCTACTGAATTCTCTCATTGGATGCTCAAATCTCCTCTTCATTTTCTGTCTACCTTCTCCTCTCTCTAATGAATGTCCCTCCATGTTTCTATCTCTTCCTTTGAATGAGTCCTCATACTGTCTTTTCCTTATTTTTCATTTGTTTTTGTGTCCTTCACATGTAATGCACAAACACTCTATTGGATTGCTTATCCTCTTTACTTGTTGTTGTTTCTCAAGCAACAATAGCCTACATACTTTCTCTGGTGGGCCACTCAATTTCAAGAATCAATTCATTAAATTCATGCACCAACTAAACTTTAATGGAAATCCAAACAATTTAGGTTTTTTGCTCAAGAAACCATATCATCCCAAATATGAAATCCTCCTCCCCAAATCTAGAATATGTGTCCCTTGGACTCAATCCTCCCTTTATTTTTAATTTCACATGTAGCAGGCATATTTATAATATAGTTTACGAGAGAACCATGGGTGGGGTTGTTACAATCCCCTCCCCCTTAGGAGAACACCGCCCTTGGTTTTCATCTACCCTTATTCAATACTAGAAACAAAACACAACACATACTATTTCGTGGAGATTTATACAAACAACTCTATACAATATTTATAAACATGTGCACACTTGATTTAACCAACAAAAAAGAAGGGATAATTAACTTTCATGGCATCAATCATTTCCCATGTGACCCCCTTTTGGCCCAAAATGCTTCTTTCACCTTGACTTGTTCTATTGCTCAATTTTGAAGCATGAGACTCCTTCAGTCTAGAATGCATATTGGCTTTAGTTAGAAATCTCCCTATCATTCCACCTACAACACACACCAATCAATCACATGACTAGAGTCATGTACATATATTTTAAGAAAAGAAACATGGAAAACATCATGAAATCTAACTAATTGAGTTAAATCTAGCCTCTTGGCACATGTCCCAATCCTTAGGGAACTCTTCTTGGGATTAATCCTTAGATAAACATGCTCCCCAACTTGGAACTTTTTGTGCACTCTATGCTCATCTGCATAGATTTTCTTCCTATATTGTGCGACTTTCAAATTCTTTGTTATGAAACCAACTCACAAAAAGATAGAGAAGATAGTTGAACGCCTTAGAGTTTAGCCTCTTTGAGGGAGAAACCTCCTTTACATTACACAAATGAACAATTCTTGGATGATACAAATGACAAGATCTCCTTTCTATATATAGGAGTCTAAGGGGTCATAGTATAATCAAAGCCGACATAACAATAATAATGTAAGGGCACAATAATAACAATAGTGGGCTTCTATGGGGCACAACAATAATAATATGGGGACTACATGGCTACAACAATATAATAAGGGGGTTGTACTAATAACAATAGGGGGTTACACTAGTAGTATAGGGGCCTAACATTCCCCTCTCCTTCAAAAAGTGTTGTCCTCAATGCTTGAGTAGTGATTGATGCTTTGTATAAAATTATTGTCCTCCCATGTGGAATATTTAGTAGGCAAATTCTTCCACTTGATGAGATACTCTGAAATTGATCGATTTCATAGCTGTTGGGTTCTTATTTCTGTGACTACTCAAGGTTCCAATATGATTTTTCTTTCCCCTTCAAGTTATGGCAATATTGTTTGAACTAGGATCTTCTGTAACTTTTGAATGAGTGGCCACACTTCTTCGTCCTTCTTCCATTCATCCCTTGCTTCATTTATCCAATCTAGTTGGATAATAGAAATAACACAAAAAAATGCTTCCACATCCTCATCCTTTCTTAAGAGTGCATTTGCAACAATATTTTGCTTTCCTTTTCTAGAGATGATGTAAAAGTCATAACCCAACATATTTATAACCCATTTTTTATGTTCTTCTAAAGATAATAGTTGTTCTAAAATGTATTTAAGACTATCATGATCCATTTTTACCTTGAAGTGTCTTCCCATTCGGTATGGTCACCATTTCTTAAGTGCATGTAGTATTTCCAACAATTCCTTCTCATAAATAGCTTTCTTGAGATGTAGTAGTAAAAATTACCAATCACCTACATCAAAACATTTTTCACTACGATGTTGATCTACCTGTTGTTTCGTTCGATTTTGAACCAAAGTGGTGTTATCCTTTAAAAGTTGGAGAACTTGTTGTTGATGCTTGATGTGATCTTTCACTGCTTGAACCTTTTTCTTCTTGATATGTCCTTCTATCTTGAGAGTTTGAGGAGTGGTAATTTCTTCTAATGCTTTACAATATATGGCCAGATTCATTTCTTGATGCTCGATGTGATCTTTCACTTCTTGAACATTTTTTTTTTGATATATCCTTCTATCTAGATAGTTTAAGGAGTGGTAATTCTGGCCAATGCATTACAAGATATGGGTGGATTCATTCTTCTTTCTTGATGTGATCTTTCACTTCTTGAACCTTTTTCTTCTTGATATGTCCTTCTATCTTGAGAGTTTGAGGAGTGGTAATTCTTTCCAATGCTTTAGAAGATATGGTCGGATTCATTTCTTTTTTCTTTGAGGTTGGGTCATGGAGTGTATCCTCTTCTTTTGATGTTTCTTGATCCTTTTCTTCCTCCTCATCATACTATATGTAAAATAATTTCTTCTCAGCACACTTATGACCTTTAGTGCATTTGCTATCACAATTGTAATAAAGCCCTTTTTCCCTATTTTCTTCCAATTGTTGTGGTGTAACCCTTGTAGGTTGTGGAAGGCTAGGAGAAACAATACTTCCATCTTTATAGTTGTGATGGATAGAATTCCTTGTTGACATAATTTTGCTTTCCACATTGTAACAAAGCCCTTTTTCTGTTTTTTCTTCCAATTGTTTTGGTGTTTCTCTAAAGAAGGTGTTGCTCTCTGTATCCTCATAATGTGCTATAATTTCCTCCGTGAAAGTTGACCATGTGATAAGTGATTTATGAGAACAAAGTCCTTTATACCATAAAAATTGATTCAGTTCTAAATAATTAGATGCAATACATACCTTTTGTAACAGTGGTACACCATGTAGATCAAAATATTTCCCCATCTGTAGTATCCAATTTACCGGATCCTTGCAATCAAACTTCCTCATCTTGCTTCTTCTTGATTTTAGGAGCTCGATCTTGAAACGGCTGTAACCATGTAAATTTGGATCTTCCAATTCTAAAATTGAGATCCGTAGTAGCCCTCTACGTCCTCTTTCCAATGCCACCAGTCTGATTTAAATTGGATTCTCCAAGAATGAGTTATGCACAATCTCCTAACATGACCTGATTATACAGCTTCTCATAATAGCGAAGTTGTATGATGTGCCATGTGTCACTGTTTTGACCTTCGGATCTAAAAAATACATACAAAAAACTACAGTCCATCCTCTTTCTATAACTTCTTACTAAATTTCAATCTAATCCTCAAAGTGAAAGTTATGATGATTTTACCAAGGTCACCTGTTTAAGATGTAATTCGAGAGTCTGCAAAAACACTAACTTCCTCAGATCATATATCTGAAAATACAGCGAGACAAGATTTGAAATTTGGACTAGAGTTTCAAATGATTTTAGCTCAAATGGGTTTTTGTTTTCGCTTCTGAAATGCCGCAAAAAAAAAAGTTATAGCAAAATGCGACGATGACTTGTTTGGAGCAGCAAAACCCTAGAATCCAAAGTTCTCATACCAAATGCTATGAAACCAGCTCACAAAAAGATAGTTGAACACCTTAGAATTCAGTCTCTTCAAGGGGGAAACCTCCTTTACATTACACAAATGAACAATTCTTGGATGATACAAATGACAAGACCTCCTTTCTATATATAGGAGTCTAAGGGGTCATAATATAATCAGAGCCGACATAACAATAATAATGTAAGGGCACAATAATAACAATATGGGGACTACATGGCTACAACAATATAATAAGGGGGTTGTACTAATAACAATAGGGGGATACACTAGTAGTATAGGGGCCTAACATTCTTCTTTATGATCTAAACTTGTTGCTCCATACCCTTTAGCATATCATGTCCTACATGGACCTTGTTCATTGGATAACTACATCTAATTGGAGAGTTGTAACTCATGTAACACAATGCCTCAAATGGGCTCATCTTTAGGGATTCTTGGTATCCATTGTTGTATGAAATTCTGAAATTCAAAGATATTCTTCCCACTTCTTGGGTTGATGCATTCCACACATTCTTAACGTGTCCTCAATAATTTTGTTAATCTTCTCTGTTTTCCCATTTGTTTGGGGATGGTACGTTGTACTAAATTCCAATTATGTTCCCAATTCCTACAAATAGTTCCTTTCGAATCCTGGAAGTGAAGCCAACATCTCTATCTGACACAATCTTCTTAGGGATGCCATGCAACATCACAATATCCTTTATGAATATTTGTGCTATGTCACTAGTAGAATTAGTGGATTTGAGTGCTATAAAATGAGCTATGCTTATCCACCACTATCATGATTGCTTCATGTTGGTTCGATGTTTTAGGCAATCCTGTAATGAAATACATAGAAATTACCTCCCACTTCCAATCTAGAATGGGGATAGGCTATAACAATCCTACCAAATGCTTGCACTTGACCTTTAGTTGTTGGAATTCTATTCATTTTGTCATGAAATCAGCCACTTCCTTCTTTAGATTCAAGGAGCAATAATGTTTTTCAATGGTTGTAAGGGTCTTTTGATACCCTAGATGGCCTGAACAAGGCTTGGCATGGGACTTTTTCATTATCATTGTTTTCATTTCATCATTGTTGGTTACATAAATTCTACCTTTGAACCTGATTAGGCTATCCTCAATGAGGTGGTATTCTACATCCTCACCACTTTGCAACAAATTTTCTTTCACTTTATGATATTTTTCTTCTTGAATTCCAACACTTTTGACTCTTTCTATTAGATCTGTCATATAAGAACTTACAACTTCTAAGCGATTTACTTGAATTATTCTGCTCAAAGCATCAACAACCTTGTTTTCTTTACCTTTTATGTACTTGATTTCAAATTCGAATTCACTGAGCATGGCCAACCATCTTTCTTTCCTAGCATTCAACTTCGGTTATCCAAACAAATGTTTGAGTTCACTATGGTCTGTCATGAGTGTAAATTTCTTGCCAAGAAGGTAATGCCTCCACATTTTTAAGGCATGAATTATGGCAACCAACTCTAAATCATGTGTCACGTAATTCACCTCATTCTCATTCAACTTTCTGGACTCATGCATATGACTTGTCCTTCCTACAATAAGACTCCAACGAGTCCCTCTTTGAAGGAATCTATACATACCACAAAATCCTTATCAGGATCTGCAATTATGAGCATTGGTGAGAAATTGTTTTAATTAATCAAATATTTCTGTACATTGTGCAGTCCACTTGAATCTTTTTCCTTTTCTCTACAAGGCTTTAATGGGATAGTTTATCTTGGAGAAATTATGGGTAAATATCCTCTAATATCTTGCTAGTTCCATGAATCAGCTAACCTCATCCACATTCTTTGGATTTGGCTTTGATCTTTTCAGGGTCAACCGAGAATCCTTCCTTAGAGATGAAATGCCCCAAATAGTTGTTAAAAATGGAAACAAGAAATGCTAAAAATAGCATTGCTATAAATAGTAGTTTGGGTTACCAGTGCTAGATTGAGCAATAGGGAATGAAAAATGGAAGTGCTAAAAATAACATTTCTATTTTTAGCAATTTGGGATGGATTCTAATTTTAGTCAGTCCCTGGACTAAAATAGGAAGTAAAATTCAAATTTGAACTTAATAGTTGTTTGAAAATAAACATGAATTAATTCACCATGAGTCAATTAGTTGTGAAAAATAAAACATGAAGTCTATGTGAGGACATGCAATAGTTTCTCCATTAATTGAGGAATTTATCCATCAGTTAAAGAGATAAGGATGAGTTCTAATTTGAGTTGTAATTAGTTGGCTCAGTTAACTGAGTCAAGTCTAGTTAGATTGATTTAAACAATTTGTTTAAATTAATGTAAGTTTAGTTAGTTAATGCATGCTTGCATATAATTGTTGCACTTCAGATAACTAAATATTATCTCATGAATAACTCATGCATGTCAGTTCAGACAGAGACGCAGTTGAGATCATAGGATAGACATTGTACTATCAGTTGGATGGAGTTTTCCTATAAAGGAAGCTCATCCATGGAGAAGGATTTATCTCCTTCAGGATTGCGCAGTTGGATCAGAGGTTAGTGAGTGTGTGAAGAGGCCGATTCACACAAGTGGTTGAACTAGACCCTAAGGAAAATTGAGCAAAGAAATAGGAGGCTTGGAGGGTAGAGGAGAAGGTTTGAGAGAGGCCTTTGACTGTCTATGAGCAGCAGAGGGATTGCAGAGAGTAGGATAGCTTGTGAGATTATTCTTTTTGTAATCTGGACTATATTTCCACTTGTATAATAATAAAAAGATTGGGGTTTTATGTTGAGGCCTTCCCCTGGTTATTTCTTCTGTGTTATGTGTGATTGGTTTCTTCTTATCAGTTATATGTGTTCTCTTGATCTTTCTCAATTCGATTAAGCTTTCGCAAAGTGTTTTAGAAGTAGATCTTGTATTTTGTTTTAGTATATTGCATAATTTGTTGATCTACAGTGGGAATTTATACAATAGTGTATCTATTGTAGGTTTTAACCCTGTACAGAAATTACCTGCATACGAATTCTAAAAGACATAAAAATAAACAAAGCGAGAGCATAACACATAAAACACATATACACAGAGATTTTCCCACTGGATCCCAAGACCGGGACTACCAGCTTGATTTTTCATTATGTTTCTTTCAATGTTACAACACATATTTATACATGCCAAAGCATCCAATACCATGGAACAAAAACCATCGTGTCCAATACCATGGACCAAAAATCATCGCGTCCAATACCATGGACTAAAAACCACTGCGTCCAAAAAACATGTGCTAAAATCATGCACAAAACCATAGGTGGGTTCGCCCAACATTCTCCCACTTGTTGTTTTCTTTCCATAAGGGGCCACAAGAGAGCTTAGTCATTTTCCCAGCCCTGAAATGCCCATTGCCTCTCTACACCAAGATAACTTCTGAGAGCTCACAGATTTTGTCAATGCATCTGCAGTATTCTTCAAAGTGTCCACCTTTACCAGCAACACCTTTTTGTCTTCTATCATATCCCTCACAAAGTGATAGTGAGCATCAATGTGCTTTGTCTTTGAATGATATGCAGGGTTCCTTGCCAAGAAAATTGCACTTTGACTGTCACAGTCTATCCTTATAGCTTCCTGTACTAACCCCATACTTGAACACAATCTCTGTAACCAAACTGCTTCCTTGCTTGCATGAGTGACTACCATGTATTCTGCCTCTGTAGTTGATAGTGCCATTGCAGATTGTTTCTTACTCATCCAACTTACTACACCTCCAAATAGGTTAAACACATACCCACTTGTAGATCGTCTCTAATCCAGATCTCCAACCTAGTCTACATCAACAAAGCCACGAATATCCAACACTGTCCAATCCTGGTCTTCCTTGGTAGCACAAACCATAATCACAAGTGCCATGCAAATACCTAAAAACCCGCTTCATTGCTGTCCAATGCTCCTTTCCTGGTTTTGACATAAACCTGCTCAATACTCCCACTGCATGTACAATGTCTG
>APFE030446941.1:0-44835 GCA_000404065.3 Pinus taeda
CCCAATTGATAAATTGTTTACGAGAGCAAAGCCATTGATACCAAACAACTGATTTGGTTCCAAATATAAAGTTGCCATACGTACCTTTTGTGTGTTTTGCACATTATTGAGATCGAAAAATTGCTCCATCTGTAATATCCATGTTGCGGGATCCTTGCCATCAAACTTCCTCATATCGATTTTTGGAATATGATGGGTCTTCGATCCCACATTAGAGTCTATGGAATCATGATTAACATTTCTTTTGTTCTCATCATGAGTTTCCTTTACTACCCTTTCACCCTTAGTGACCATTTCTTGTAGCAACTTATTCATATTAATCTTCAATTCGTCCATGTTTGTCTTCAAATCTGTCTTCAAATCGTCCATGTCTGTCTTCAAATCTGTCTTCCAATTGTCCATCTTAGCTTCCACGCCCTTTATCTTAGATTCCATGCCATTTATCTTAGCTTCTGTAGCTTTTGTGAGGCTAACATTTTTGCACTTGGTCTTGTAATTTTGATATATCATGTAGCATTTCTTCCTCTTCTTCATGAGTCATGCTAGAGCTTTCAGGTTCCTTACTAGGTGTTTGCATTTCCTTTCCTCAGGGCATCAGTTACAGATAATAATGCTCTACTAGCCCTTTGAATTCCTTCAAAATAAATTTTCAAACCAATCTTAAAGCAAAAATTTAAAAAAAAAATCTACACACCTTTTTTCACTTTGTAGGAGCTCGATATTTCTTCTAATGTACCTCTGTAATTTCAGATCATCCAGTTCTAAAATTGTGATGTGCAGTAGCCCTCTGTCTCCTCTTTCCAATGCCACCAGTCTAATCCCAATTTGATTCTCCAAGGAAGAGTTATGCCAAATCTCCCACAGTCACTTAATTATAGACTAGTTTAGTAGAGCGAACTTGTACGACGTGCCATGTGTCCTTGTTTCGACCTTTGGCTCTAAAAAATATATACAAGAAACTACAGTTCGTCTTCTTTCTGTACCTTCTTACGAAATTTCAATCTGATGCTCAACGAGAAAGTTATGACGATTTCCCCAAGTCACCTGTTTGGAATGTAATTCTTGAGTCTGCAAAAAGACCAACTTCCTCAGATCATATCTCCGCAAATATAGCGCGAAAAGCTCTGAAATTAGAACCCGAGGTTCAGTGAAATTTCGCATTTTTTCGCTTTTGAAACATCGCAGAAAAAAAGTTATAGCGAAAATTCCACGATGACCTATTTGGAGCAGCGAAACCCAAGAATCCAAAGCTCTGATACCAAATGTTATGAAATCAACTCACAAAAAGAGAGAAAAGATAGATCAACAGCTTAGAATTCAACCTCTTCGAGGGGGCAACCTCCTTTACATTACCTAAATGAACAATTCTTGGATGATTCAAACGACAAAACCTCCTTTCTATATATAGGAGTCTAAGGAGTCACAATATAACCCAACCGACCTAACAATAATAATATAAAGCCACAAAAATAACAATAGAGCGATTCTATGGGGCACAGTAATAACAATATGGGGACAATAGGGGCACAACAATATTAATAAGGGATACAACTACAATAGTAATGGGGTAATCACTAGTATTATAGGGACCTAACACTTCTTGCTACCATATAATAAAATACTTGAGTTTCTTGGCCTACTTGCAACTCTTTTAATGTTAGACAATCATCTGTGACATGATTTTTTGTACAAAGTCCACAAACATGTATATTATCCAAAGGACATTCACATAAAGGATGCTTCTTCTACACCTAGGACAAAATATCGATAGTGTTTGTTCTTCTTCTTCTTGTTTCTTCTTTGCTTTCAATACATCAACCTGTGTTCCTAAGGGGCTCAAAAGATTAGTTTTAAAATTTTCTAACAAATTCCCTATTTCTGCTCTTGTTACTCCTCCTGTTGTTGATTTAGAAGCTCTTGAATTTACATCTATTTTTCCTATTTTGGCTCTACCTCTAGAATACTTCTAACATAATTCAGCAATTTCATCGAATGGTAAGTATGAAATATCTCCTTTACCCATCACATTGAGAATATCAAGATATTCATCTCGTATTCCTTTGAGAAAAATTGTTTTAATGGTATCAGGATTTAGAGAATGATGTTTGGATTTTTATAAGTTGTAAAGTAATCATTGTAAGTATTCTTCCAAACTCTCATATTTTTGTTGGCACACCCTACAAATATCTTCCTTTGAATCTCTAGGCCTACAATAGGGTTGATACTTCTTAAGAAAAAATTTCCTCATGTCTTCCCAAGAAGTAATAGTGCCTTCTCATAATCCCATAAACCATTTTAATGCATCTGCTTTAAGAGTAGTAGGAAAAAGGTGAAGCTTATGCGTATCATCCGTATAATCTTAAGTATGACATAAGATATCAAATTCAAACATGAATGAATTAGGATCTTCAGAAGATATTCCATAGAAATTTGGTAAAACCGAAGGTGGAATATAAATAGATAGATGGATCAATCTGTTCTCTCCCTCTTCTTTGCTCATATTGCCCTCTCTGTCCGTTCCAATTGAATCCCGATACTGCCCTAGTATCTAAAATTGGGAATCCAAAAGTAGCTTCTCCATCATTTTCTATTTATGCATCTTGGCTTCTCTTATGATCATATTCTCTTTTCACATCTTCTTCTCTTTTCCTTTCTGCTTCTCTTCTTGTCTCTTCCTCCCTTTTTCTTTGCCATTGTTTTTGTTGCTTTTCATATTGTACCCTTTGTTCTGGAGTGAGTATTGGGATGTTATATCCTTGCCCTTCTACCATATATTTTTCATTCGTTTCAAATGTTTCAGTAACAAATTGAGATTGTGTATTTTCAACTTGTTTTGTTTGTTCAAAAATAGTTTCAAATATAGGTTGATCTATTTGTTCAAGAATAGGTTGATCAATTGGTTTTCTTGTCTCTCTTTGTTTTCCTATGGAAGATGTTCCTATTTGTTTTTGTTTTCTCTTTACTTCATAGGCTAACAAAGTTTGTCTTTCAACAAGTGTTAACCTTTGTCCTGAACGTTGTTTTTCCTCTAACTCTTCCAAGGTTGGTTTTCTAGCAATTGGTGTAGTTAATTTAAATGGAGGTAATCTTGCTTCTACCAATGGTTTAGTAGTTGGGGGGTCTTGTTTTGTGTATCTACCATTTTCGTCTCTTTGTCTAGGCATAAATAACCACAATGACAAATCCTAACTACAAATTTTTGTTTTTGTTTTTGTTTAAAACTTCCTATTTTGATTAAATCTGAATGTGCTTCCCAACAACGACACCAAAAATGTCAGGTCAATTTACTAAGTAAACTTACGCAGGTGTTTTACTTGTGAATCCAGGTTTGTAGACTTGGAAGCATGTCCAAAGTATATGGATTTCAAGTAAAGTCAATTTCGGAAGGCAAGGCTCAAAGGTTAAGGGAAATGCATATTACAAATAAGTTCTAGGTTTAAAGAAACTAAAAGGTCTCTAATTCAAGATGTAGTAAGCGAAGGAACAAGCTTCTAACTTAGGAGGTCCTAGTTGTCCTTCCCCACGGTATTGTCCTCAAGAAGAGACACTACAGAGCAGCAGTTTGTGATGTGTAGAAAGCAAGAGAAAATGCTCCTAACTTAGGAGATTCTGGTTGTCCCTCCTTGCAGTTATACTCCAACAGCATTACCATTACATCAAATCATAAATTGGAATTAAAGAAATGCAAAAGGATGATTTTTAGTTGTGATTCATAATTTGATAGAAAGATAATTTAACTTCAATAAATGGTTGTCTTTTCGTATGCAAATTAGATTTTAAACCAAAATAATCCAAAAATCACACAGAAATCATAACACATCTAAGTAACTGAATCATAAAACTGAAACAAGAAATATTGAATCAACACTATGCCAAATTATAAAAAAATTAACCAAAATGTACTTAGCTTGGTATGGGGGCCCTCCAACCTTGCCTTGTACACCTGAAGAACTCTTCAACTACTTCTAAATTAATAAAGCATCCATAGCATGAACAATAAATAATACAATAGAAATGATTCTTCAAATTATCTCAAAAGTCTCCAATAATCTTAGTACAAAATTACACACCTTTGAATGGTCCATAAACTCTGTTTAAATAAGCAAATCATAAACAAACTTCGCTATAATAGCTCTAATAGCCTTATCAATCCTAATCCATCCATATAGGTTGAACTCATCAAGTATGGTTCACAAAATAAGGAAAAATCCCACAAAATAATAAATTTTCTCCTTTTAACTAGGAATTCATAAATGACCAGTCAAGTTTGACCAAAGTTGACCAGGCCTGTTTTTGCTTAGTTTGACTAAACCAGTAAGTGTTTCTTCATCCGTGGTTCCCAAGCTTTCCAAATATGTACTTAGATCTCACCCATGTGTCCTGCACATATGAAATTAATGAAGCTATTATGGGAATTTTTAATGCAGTCCAAATTTACTCTTAAAACCATTTTTTACAAAAAAATCCAAAAATTGAAAAAATTAATTTAGTTACCTGAATATGAAAAATATGACTAAAATGAGGCATATATAGGTGAAGTACGATGGAATATGGTGGTAAATAAATGGATTTAAGATAGACAAAGATGACCAGAATTGAGGGCCAACAAGTTCCACAACATCTTCATCATGGAATCCTTTGTTCCTGTAAACATTAAAACAAAAACAAAAACAAACAAACATTTTCTAGGCCTACCGCACATATCAGGTACTTCTCCAACTCTCTAAGTCCATAACATTCATTGAATATGCATGTTTGAATGATGCTTTCACTTCGGGTTTTGGTTGTATCCATTGCAGGAATGTCACACATGGTCAGCTTCAACCAACACCTCGACAAGCGAAAAGAAAGCAGGTATCATTCTCCACTCAACATGATAGGGTTCCCCCCTAAAAAAATCTTTGTATATCCTGAAATCATTTCTCTGAAATGAGCCATAAGGTCCAACATCTCAACCATGTTTATCACCATCTTAGACTTGTACATTATAAGCATTCACATCGGTCGATAGAAACACCCCCCCATGGCTCCCTTCATCATTTTAGATCCTTCTTCACACAAAGGAGCCATGACCACTCACTCTGGTTCGGGAACCATCTCACATGCATATTTGAAAGTTCAGCCTCATTATGCTACATTCATTACGCATTCACCCCGTTTTCCTAGGCCCTCTCACAAATACTAACGGATGCACCTCTGCATCCTACATTTGGTTTGTCGTTCATCCACATCACATAGCCCATTTGTACCACTTTACCCACCCACCTGACACGTAGACCAACTAATGGGGCCCCAACCCTTGGTAGATATATTACACTTTCACACAGGTTATTATCATCATGGGGTACCCGTCTCCATGGTTGTACATCCAAACCAACCCCTATTCTTTTGGAAGTGTACAAAGATTAAAAAAAAAAAATCTCCCATCCACATTTGATTCTCACAATTCATGGTCATCGCCTGCATGCAGTCTCTAATCACCTTTGATCACAACTCATCAACAAATCACGCACATTTTTTTTACATCTATCAAAAAATCACTTATACCCATCCTAGAAATCCTACCAACTCCAAGATCATTAGAAAGCATGTTTTTTACCGTCTTTGTTTACATCTCAAGATTTGACCTCAGAATAGCTATCTGTATCCTCCAATATCGATAGCTCTCGTTATCATGACTATCTAACCCAAGTTATTACAATCTGCTCATATCTCACATTGATTTCTCGACTCACCATGTCGGGCAGATAACACCCCTTTCCTGTCGACTTCAACAAATATATTCCAAGAAAGAGGTAGTACCTTGGATACTCCCTCCCTTAATAGGGATATCCTTAGGTGGCACATTGGGAACCATTATTGCCCAGTAATGTCATCGGTCCCCTTGGCATTCGACATCAACTCAGTCATTCATGTCAAGGTGGTGCCATACTTAGTTCCTATTGCAGCTTGTTCACATAGTCAAAGACCCCCGAATCACTAAGCACCTCATTCAGCAGTGCTTATATTATGATGTGGGGGAGGTACCTTCCATCAAATACCTGTGCATACCACAACACCCATCAACAAAGTGATTCACCAATATATGCATAGGAAAAACAATATTTTTCCTATTTAACTAGAAAGCGCCCCTAAGGGTGTCAACAATTTTTTCATCGTCAGCTACACATCAACAACCACCACGTTGACTGGACAAAAAAGAAGTTGTTGTCTGATTGTAATCAATTTTGATTAAGCCATAATAACGAACATGGGACATTCCTGCCTCATATAGACACACCGTTATTGAAGTTTTTTCACCAGAGCATGGGTATCATTGATACTCAGTCAAGGGGATTTTCTCTACTCATCTCCGAAACAAGCTATCCTCTCTCTCGAAAAGTTAATTAGACTCTCCAAAGGAAATGAAAACATGATTTTTTTGGATATTCGTTTGTTCCTAACCTCATACATCAGGGGTCAACAGTTAACACCAAAGAATTGTACACCTGCTAGTATAGTCCATAAGACATTAAAAGTGTCCAGCAAAATGCATAGGTGGACATTTGTCCATCTGAATACATTATAAAGATTCAAAAATCAAAGGTTCTCCTAAGGTCCAAATTTTATAAAGGAAACCAATTAAGGTCGCGCCTATATTAATTTGATAAACACGGGCATGGCATATCCTCAAAAAGTTGTGCAGTTGCAGCAAAGATGACTCCGCAGTCCGGGACCACTCTACACACTTGGAGCCAATTTCTTGATACGAGATCGACCTAGTACAGCCGAATTTGAGTTGCCTTGGAGAAGTGTAGCCCTCAATGGAATCCTCTTATCCTACTCATGTGTCTTTATCATACATATACCAAGAGAGGGAAGAGGGATTCAAAAAACTCTATATAAACAAGCCATAGGAGATCCAAAAGAAGAGACATTGTTATGCTGGCCAAATTGCTTGTAAGAAAACCACCATTTAATTGTTGAAACCAAGGGAGTGAAGAGCATTAGCATGTTGGCCAAATTGCTTCTAAGCAACCCTACATCTTAGTGAGTTAAGAGGAATCCACCCTTTGGAGAGTCTTCATATTTATTTGAGAGAGAGGAGAAGCTTGAAAAGAGATTGAGTAAAGGAAACCCCATTGTTGAGGATTTTTGAGCTCCCTAGCTCATGGAATTCTCTTCAAGTGTGTGAGATTCTAATTGTATTCAACCTCTACCACCAACAGTCAATAAAGGGAGATTTTTCCATATATTATTGGTGTGTTTTCTCCATTTGAGCATTGTTTTGTTCATGCACCTCTTTTTTTAAGTTTATGTTTATGTATGCTTTGTTTTCACTATTTACAATGTTGTGTTTATTTAAGTATGTTCACTAACAACACCAATTTTGACTGTGGTCCTTTGCAAGTAACAATCCAATGCTAAGGGGGTGTTTTTTGGTACACTTGTGCTCCAAAAACACTACAACAGACACATAAGACAAAACAAGGGCTTTGTGTTGGGATAAAAACATAGGTCTGACTGAAGGTAGTGCTAAGAAATCCACAATGCCACTAAGCATCAAATGTGAGGCCAAAGTCACACATTTAGAGCATGGAAGGGCCACTAAAAGGAGAAATTCAACACATGTGAATCATCAAAGAGGTCAAACAAAGAACCTTCGTGTCATCTCGAAACAGATTTGGGGCAGTTGATGCCTTTTTTTTAAAACAACAATGGATATCATTACATTAGAAAATTTTTTAGCCTAGTTGATTAAAATTGTAATACAAACATAGAGAGAGGTGGTTGTAACCTAATACCAAAAGTATTAAGTATTTAGTTTAGAAACCCTTATAGCTACGTAACCAAGCCCAAAAATAATTAACATGGTAGGTGTATTGTTTGACAAAGAGACATGCAATTAATGAAACTTTACAATACATTTCATAAAAGGAGAAAAACTAGAATGGTGGCCCATGAAGTGTACCTTTTATCACCTATAACTTCTTAAGATACTTCTCCTTGTGCTTTTCCATGCTTGGGAGATCTTGACAAAAAGCTCCATTCTTAGATGCTTCCAATTTTATAAAGGAAGAGTGTTAGACTACCATTTCCCAAAGATTTGTGTGAAGATGTTTCCCTAATTTAACTAGTGGTTGAAGGGGGGGTGGTGACCAATTTACCTCCAAGGGAGGTTTAGAAAATACATAACACAAGAAACCAAAGAGGCCATCAATTCCAACATCAAGTCCAACTCCAAATGCTTGTTATTTTTTATTTCATGAAAGTTCTTAGCTCTATTCCCATCTCTCACAAAGTTTTTAATTGGGCTAAAATCTCGACAACAGACCTTTCACATTCTTGAATTTCGACAAGAGAATTTCCTACCCACATTTCATTCCATTGAATCCACTAAAGGGTCAAATTGACCACTTCCTTATGGACCTTTAAAATTCCCATTTACACCTCTTCATCTATCACTTAACTTTAGCCAAGTCATACATCACACATCTCTCATTCTTACAATGGGCCATTGAAACCTTTGTGTTGAATAATTCCTAGACAAGAAGTTGATTTCACAAGGATCCAATTATCAATACTCTTGACTCAATACCATAGGCCTTTAGACTTGAATTGTAGTATCCAAGGGCCAATAAGAGGAGGAGACCAACCCTTGATTCTCTTCATAATCCTGAACATTGGCAACTTGACCAATTAAAATGGAGGGAGGAGTAAGCAACATAAATCCTCATCATTCTGAGCCTACATGTCTAGCCACTTATGCATCCCTGCCATCACTGACTCAATGAGAATTAATATAATGGGATGGGCATGGAATAAGGTGCTCCCACTTTTATTTGAATTAATCATCCACCCAATTGCACTCTTATATTAAGAGGCAATTGATCTTTGTATCATGAGCTAAAAATACCTAGAAGAATGAGATATTTTCAAAAAAATTGGCCATTTCCAAAATTCTTTGAACCAAGTAGTTAATGTTCAGGTTTTAAGGAATAGATTGTTGAAGGGGGAACCTTACAATGATAGAAGAATCTCCAACTACTATAGCATGTTTCACTATGTTCCCCTTGAATTGTTGTAGACCTTTTAACGTAGCCAATGCCACGACCTAATTCTTAGTGGTGATAACCAAACCCCAAGTGAACTATATTCCAACATTTCCTCTAGGATCTATGAGAACCCCCATTTCGCTCACCACCCTTGTTGGGTTGGCCCATGTATTTTTCAAACTCCATGCAATGAAATTTATGGGGATATGTGTCTAGCTAGCATAAAGTGCAATACATTAAGAATTCCCAAGCAGGGTGTGATGCACCAATCACCAATTACTCGTGTGTAAAGTGGCACATTGAGGTATTTCACTTAGATCCAATCACTCCACTGCTAAGAAGATTCAAAGTGGGGGTATTGCACTTAGTCCCACAATCCAAACAAAGCACTAAAATGGACACCAACGACTTTCTACAAACTTTATCCACTACAGAATAAGGGTGGTCTCTTTTGTGTTTTTACATCAAAGCATGCCCATGTACTCTAGTAGACACTCTAATAAATTCCTTGTCATGCTTACATTCACATAGATTTCAGTAAGGTCATGGTCCTAAAGGCTACAGCTTATGTTTACTATACATGTTTAATAAAAACGGGATATCTTTACCTTAGCAAAAATGCAAGCGACAATCCTACATTTGCTAACCCACCTTTAGGCACTAATCTCGAGCTTTTCTCACACAAATAAGGTTTTGGTTTTGAGTTTAATTAAAATTTACTGTGTTTTCAATTTTAATCTTTTTGTCAAGCATGTGTTGAAATTTTTTATAATGGAGGAAAAACAATATTTAAAAATGAAATACATTCTTTTACCTACTTAAGGTCTTTACATCTTCTACTTAGAATAATGGAGAATTATAGATTTCTCTAGATTATATTATTATTAGCTAATTGTTGTGTTACGTTAAAATTGTGAGTTTTATTTAGTTTTTAGATCCTATATATGAGGAGTTTGTTCAAACTCCTCAACTGATTTGTAATCCTATATGTATGTGTTTTCTAGATAATCGAATCAAGTTATGAGTGCAGGAAATCCTCAGGTTGATCCAGCCTCACCTGAGCGTTGCACATATTTTCTTCATACTTTGTCTTCTATAATTTTTGTGTTGGTATCAAAGCCCAAGGCCAATTTTGGGTTTGTGTAAGTGGTGTGACTAAGTGGTGAGTAGGCGTTGTTGAAATGCAGTGTTGCGCATTGTGTAGAGGTATTGTTGAACTTGATGAGTGTGGATGAGAGGGGCATACGTTGAAGTGGAGTTTCTTGTGAACCGATGTTGAGTTGTGGATGCATTTGAGGTGTCACTAGTGGAGAGCAATATTTGTTGGATTATTTCCAAGTTAAGACTTTCTTTTCCAATTGTATTGGGGACGTGTGCAATTGTGTGAATCAAGGAGGAATTGTTGCAAGCATAACGATCTATTGTTGAGTTGTGAGATTTCTCTAAGGGAGTGACAGCCATCGCCAAGCCACCTTCCTAGAATATTCCTGCCAATCATTATGTGCAGTTTCTAAAGAAAAAAGACAGTGTTGGATTATCAAGCCACTATACAGAAATTATGTGCAACATAGAAAAGTAGCTTGTAGAATGTGAAGTAGAAAACGCATAGCCTAATTCGTATTGGAGAAAAGTATGATGTGTCTTGTATGTAGGAGGGAAGATACAATGTGGGGCGTGGAGCAGGATTGGAATGTTAAAGACTCATGTGCATGAAATAAAGGAGCCTACAGGAATCGATCACCAACTTCTGTTGACTTGTGTGTGTCTTTATTTAAGTCGATACAACATGCAGTGATCCCAATGTTTGATAAATTACCAAGCAACTAAAGCAACCAAGGAGGTGAGCAGGAGTGGCCTGTGTGTGAAACACGTAAAATGGTCAGCATGTGAGGAGCAACCTGCATCAAGCATGAAACAACTGCGTGGAGCAACTTTCTTTGAGAATCGAGCAACCTATTCGTGGAGTAAACATAACGTGTTGATTTGTGTGTGGAGTGTGTTGAGCCTGTGATTTGGACACTGTTATAATTTCAGACACTATGTTTAGAGGGTGTTGTCGACGTAAGTTTAGTACATTTGGTGTAAAAGTCTTTTTTTCCTAACAAATCTCTACGACCAAAAAGTGGTGGTGTCTTATTGCAATTTTTTTATTTTTTATTTTTTATTTATTTTATATTATTTTATGTTATGTTTTTTTTTTTGGATTGAGGTGTGCAATGTTCCAGGTGGCTCTAGAAATAGAAGTGGCCTTGAAAAAACTCAAAAATTAGAGTCATCGGATTGAATTGAAACCGGGACTAGATCGTAGTGCTCATCGTCCTAATTCTAATGGCATGAATGACACTCAAATCCAAGTTCATATGCTCAAGATATTCACCGTCAAAGTTCTGGTCAAACTAGGCTCAATGACAATCACTAACGAGGCAACAATTTCACAAAGAGTTGGCGCACAGAATCCGATGTTCAGAATGGTCGAATTTTTCACCTCTTTAATTTTGCTAGTGACCCTCAAAACTCGACGATTTTTGTTGTTGTTGTATAGTTTGGCTTATATAACAAATATATAATGATATATATATAATATATATATATATATATATTATAATATATATATATATTATATATATATATAATATTATATATATATATATATATATATTATAATATTATATATATATATATTATATATATATATATATATATATATATATATATATAATCTATTTCGATTAGTGGGCCACCAACCCCGCAACCGAATGGTAAATATGTTCAAACTATATATATATATATGGGTCGGGCCATCGGAGACTCGGACCTTGCCCAACCAACCAAGCAATACAACGATGAAACGTGGTGGGAGGCCGACGAGGTTCGACCCGCCTGAACCAGGTGGGCCAGCTCGCCAATGAGCGGACCCAATTTTAAACAAATGCTGAAATTATAAAATAATATGTCATTCATTAAATAGGCCCGCACAAAAATTAAAACACAAAGGAGCTATAACAAGGGGTCTCGCACGTTGGACCCCGGAACCTCCCTCAATCGAAGGCCTTAACTTAACACCGCCAACCAACGGGCCAATTACCCGATCTTTTTAAAAATTGCCTCCAATATTACATATAACCAATAATTCATCCAAGCATGGGGAGGAGTGGCGGAACCAGAAGATTCGAATTGCAGGTGGAACCATAAGCACGCCGAGGACAGAATCAGGCCTATGCAGGCATGGATTTCAAGAAAGATTCCTTGGGAATCTTGGAAGAATATTTTTGCAAGGAATCTTGAGGGAATTTAAAGATTCCTTAGAGCTCCAGAGGTCACTTGCTTAAAACAAGGTCAAGTTTATAGTCATTTAACAGGATTTCGCACCACAAATCCAACGGTGATGTCCGTTTCTATAGATGAGCTTTTCATTTTCATTACATGCTGAAAAATGGAGGTATAAGGGTCATTTATGTAAATTTGGTTGTAATTTATTTCTGCTACCATTTAATGAAACAGGCCTCCCCACATTAAGCAGGGCCTAGAGACGTAGCCCACACTAGGTGAACTTCGTAATCAAATCATTTGTGCCTTTGATCTCATGGTTGTTTTTTTATTTCTCCTTCTTTTCATGTGTTTAAGTTACTTAGTTACATGCTCTTTTATATGCAATTTTGTATGCATCCTTGAAGTAAAAGATCTAGATCAAGTTTTGTATCAGAGAAGGTCTTCTTGAGGTGAGTTGCATGAGTGAATTCTAACTAGGAACAACCTCCAAAGAGGAGAAGGAAAACTCAAATCCATTGATCTTGAAGCATGGAACATGGCAGATGAAGAACCTCGAATGGAGGAAGAGCGAAATTATCGCAAGATCTTCTTCACCATGATAGAGAAAGTTGACAAGTTGTTTGCAGAGTATAAGAAGACAATCAAGCATGAGAAGAAAGAACCATATGACCATGCTTCGGTAAATCATGAAGGTGGAAGAGGAGATCCTCCTGAACCGCCCTCTCCATCCTCTAGTGACAATTCTTCTTCTTCTTCTTCTTCTTCTTCTTCTTCTCATCATTCTAACATGCATCATAGGAACACATCTAAGAAACCATTTTTCAAGCTAGTTGTAAAGTTTCATTTGCCCACATATAATGGAGAATGTAGTGCAGATAAATCAAACAGTTGAATTAGAGAGATCAAGGTTTATTATCAAATTCAGCAGATTGAGGAAGATGAGGCCAATATCCAATTAGCATCTCTTCGGCTGAGTGGCACCGCTCTTGTCTAATGGGAGAGCAAGTTGTAGAAAGGCAGTAAAAACTTGGGTAATCTCCTTTCTTCTTGGTCCAATTTTGTGTCTGTATTAAAAGCTCAGTTTTATCTTTTGGGTTATTGACAAAAGGATTTAATGGAATGCCAATATTTGAGACAAGAAAAGGTTCAAAATGTACCAACCTTCACAAAAGAGTTTAGAAAACAAACTTTGAATTTGGGCATTTCACTTGATTTACCATAAACTGTAACAAAGTATATTGGTGCTTTACATAGTTACACTAGGCATTCTTTGTTGTTATTTGGGCCTACTGCTATTGATGTGGCAAATGTGAAATCCATTCACCTTGAAAGTAGGGGCAAGAATGATAAAGAAGAGAAACCGAAGAAATCATCTTTCAAACCTCATAATGGCAAGTTCAAAGGAAAAGGCAAGGGAAAGGACAAGAAGACAACTACAACCAAGAAGGAGGAAGGAGCAAAGCCATATTGCACACATTGCAAGAAGGAAGGCCATGATGATGAACATCGTTAGAAGTTGCATCTGAAGTTGAAACCAAAGAGATTTGGTGGGAAGAACAAGCAAAAGACAGTGGCAACCATACATCAGGACCTTGGATCTGATTCCAATGACGAGACACAGATCACAACAGTGGGAATACAAGGTACTCTTTTTCTTCATGCTAATGAAAATTATGAATTGCATGCAAGTACAAGTTCTTCAAATGAGTCTCTTGTTAATTAACAAAAGAGAACTGAATTGTTCCACATTAGAATTGTAATGAAACATATTAAAGTGGAAACATTGTTTGATTTGGGCTCACAAGAAAATTTGATTTCAAAACCCTTGGTTAAGAAGTTAGGGTTAGAAACCAAGCCTCATTTGAAACCCTACCCTCTTGGTTGGGTGTGTGATAAAGTCAACTTACATGTAACCAAGCAATGTACAGCTAGATTTGTGATTGCATCCAAACTAGTAGATGAGGTTGATCTTGATGTTGTACCCTTAGATATCTGTGGTGTTGTATTGGGGAATCCATATTTGTATGACAAGAAAGTTGTTTTCTTTCACCATGAAAACAAGTATCATCTCATGAAAGATGAGGTGGAATACATTGTTAGCACTCATCGTGCCAAATCAGTGTCAGTCTTGTAAGTGAAGGTCAGATGAAGAGATTAATCAATTCCAACAAAGGGTGCATGCTCATGGTTGTGAGAGCAAAGATGCAGAGACATTTGAAGCTTTCCAAGGTTGTAATCCCACTCATAAAAAGGAATTGTATGAAAATCATTTCTAACTATAATGGCCTTTATCAGGAACCAAGTGGGTTGCCTCCAAAGTGTGAGATCCAACATGAGATTCACTTGCAACAAGATGCTCCTTTACCCAAGATTGGTATGTACAGGTTGTCAGCCATTGAGATGGAGGAGATAAAGAAGAAAGTGCAGGAAATGTTGAACCAACGAGTCATAAGGCCAAGTTCTTCTCCATGAGGTTCACCTATTGTATTGGTGCCAAAGAAGGATAACATATGGAGGATGTGTGTGGACTATAGAGCACTCAAGAAACTTTAACAACAAAGAATTGGTACCCTCTCCCCCGCATTGATGATTTATTGGATCAATTGGAAAATGTTATATTTCGCAAAACTAGACTTGCACAGTGGCTATTATCAGGTCAGAATTGCATGACAGTAAGTATGGAAAACTGCATTCAAGACAAAACAGGGGTTGTTTGAATGATTGGTGATGCCATTCGGACTATGCAATGCCCCGACCACATTCATGAGGGTGATGAATGATATTTTCAGAACTTTTATTGATGATTTTGTACTTATGTGTCTTGATGACATTCTTGTTTTCAGTAAAATGTGGGAAGATCACGTGTCATGTTATAAAGGTGTTTGATGTTTTGTAAAAAGAAAAATTGTATGTCAAAATGTCTAAGTGTGAATTTGGTAAGACCTCTTTGGTTTACTTGGGTCACATTGTCGGAGGTGGACAATTAAAGATAGATCCTTCTAAAATTGATGTGATTGTAAAGTGGCTTAAACCCACCAATGTTGCAGAGGTTTGTAGCGTTTTGGGTGCAGTACAATACTAGAGAAGGTCCATTTCCAACTTATCCATCATTGCATCCCCCTTACATGCACTGATAAGTGTGAAGCAAACCTTTCAGTGGGGAGGAAAGCAACAGAAAACCTTTGATACACTAAAAGAGAAGATCAGTATCGCCCCAATTTTGGCCTTAATTGACCTCCAACAACCTTTTGAGATTGAGACAGATGCCAGTGGGTATGCCATGTGAGCAATGTTAATGCAACAGAGGAAACTTGTTTGTTACCATTTAGAGACATTCTCCCAAGCTATTGTGAATTATCCCACATATGATAATGAGTTTTATGTCTTGGTTCAAAGTGTGAAGAAGTGGAAACACTATTTGATTGGAAAGGGGACCATCATTCACATAGATCACCAGCCCTTGCAGTACCTACAATTGCAAACCAAGCTTCAACAAGCACGTTGTTGAGCTAATTTATTAACACAAGTATTCATTATCAATCCAAGTTTGTAAAACTTGGAGATATGTCCACAGTAAATGGATATCAGATGTAGCCAAGCTTAGATGATAAAATATAAGGAATTAAGGAAGTGCATATTACAAATATAAATCTATTTAAACAATTTCTAATTCACTTCTGCAATGTATGTGAGATGAAGTGGCTCTCAACTTAAGAGATCCATTTTTTTACAATATCGCTTAATGAATAGAAACAAAAAATCATTAATTAACAACAGCTCAAGATGCATGAATAAACAATGCAGGAGACTCCTAACTTAAGAGATCTTTGGTATTCCTCATCACAATTCACTCATAATTATGCTATTGTTAGAAAATTGAAATTGTATAAAACTGCTTAAACACACTAAAGATGAATTCTAGTTTTTATCCATTAATTCAACATAAGGAGAATTCAACTTGAACACTTTTTTGTCCCTTCTTATAAAAGTGATAAACAAACTGAGGTTCATCAACAAGATAAATAATTACACATCAATTCAAGTAAGCAAATCTGAAACAAAACAAGTAATTAACTCTGAAGCAACTAATACATGAAAATTAAGTTAGTTTAACAATGAAGTGTACTTAGCTTGGAGTGGGGGCCCTCCACCTTTGCCTTGCACACTTGACGATGCTATCAACTACTGAAACTTCAGTCACTCATCCACACCAAACAACAAAATGGAAGTATAACAAGTTATTCAAATTAGCTTCAAATATTCAAATGTCTCAGCATAAAGTTATACAAAAACTACATACATAAGCCTTCAAAGTTTTGGCTTTTAGATAGAAGATCATGAAACAAACTGATATAAAGTCTCTCTAACAACTCTATCTACTCATATCCATATGTCCAAGTTGAATCCATCCAATCTATCACTAAAAATATAGACAATCCCATGAAATCATAAAACGGCCCTATTTCCCAGGGATTTTCTGGATGACTCCTCCTGTTTGACCAGCTTTGATCGGGCCTGATTTAGCTTGTTTTGACCGAACCAATTGGAGTTAGTTCAGTCCTAGTTCCCAATTTTTCCATTCATGTATCCAACTCGAGCCTATGTGTCCCGCAAATATGACATCCATATAGCTATTACGGGAATTTCTGATTCTATCCAAAAATTGCACTTGAAATTCAATTTTCATAAAAACTTAAAGAAATTGCAAGATTAAAATTAAATACCTGAATGTGCATAAAATACATCAAAATGAAGTGGATGCGGTGGAAAATGGATAGATAATATAAGGGTTAAGTAAGTTTCCTTAAGCAAAATGGACCAAAATTGAGAGCTAACATCTTCCCCTTGTTAATCTTCAAGCATGTCCTCATGCTTATTTCTTCCTCTTTGACCTACTTAGTCCTACTATTATCCTGTTCCTGGCCCTGATGCCTCTTGTTGTGCTACCTCTAATCAATAATCTATCCCCATGCTATGTTCTTCTTTATGCAATGTATCCTTGACCTTCTGTTTTTCATATTTGTTTTTCCACATGTTCTTTTCCTTAAGCCACTTGAATGCCTGTTTGCAAAGTACGTCATTATTTCTCTTTAGTCTGCCTATTTCTTTAGTTATTTTCTCATTCTCCTTAACTAACTTAGCATTAGTCTTCTTATTTGCCTTATTTTCTTTTTTCAAGTGTTTTTCCAGAATCTTATTTATTTCTATCTGGTCTGTTAATCCTTTAATTTTACTCAAGTGTAATTCTTTTTTGAGTTCCTGTGTGTCTTGTGAAAATGATGTTGTTGCCACATCATCAAAATAAGAGTCTTTCTCTAGAGCTTCTCTAGTCTCTCAATGATATCCTCTACCCACTTCTCTGTTGAACATGTTTCTATAATTTGTACGTCTTGGTCCCTGCTACTTGTTTCTACTGGGCTCTTCCTTCTAGGCTTCCTAGGAGTGGATATGATGGAAGTTTCCTTTTCAACCATGACAGTGTTGGTTTGTTTCTTGGACCTGATTATGGGATAAAGTGGTTTATTCATAATGCCCCTAATTTCCTGCTCTGCTGTTTTCTGTTCCTCAATGACCTGTTCCTAATACTGGTTTTGATTTAAAAACTCTCTCCAAGTTATGCCTTATGTTTTGACTTGATGCTCTACAAGTATTTTTAGTAGCCCTTGATGATAAACTTGTGCCTCCCTTGGTTTATTCTCATTTCTTGTTGATTCTATCATCTTAATGAGACTTTGGAAGAAGAAATATGACAGGTTTATTTTGACTTCCCCCTTAATGTGTTGGAGGAGCCTATCATGATACAAGTGTGCCACACTATATCCCCTATCACAAGTGAAGAATTTCTGAATAATCAAGACTAGTTCCCCCCATGGCTCATTGAACCACTCCCTGGGTATACCTTTGGCTCTGTCAAAGGTTCCCTTCCTGTTTTTCTCCAAGAAGAAAGTTCATGCTTTCTCCTTGAAATGTAGACCCTTGTGATAATTTTCCCCTGTCAGCGGAAGGTCTATTGCTTAGGAAATGTATTCCTGAGTCACTGGAATAATTAAGTTCCCTACCATTGTTTGCTCCTGAGTATAGCTATTCACAAATTCTCTGGTTACCCCCTCACTGTGACCATTGAACCTTTGTAAAAAACCTATAATCCATGCCTGATACAACTTTTCTATTGTTTCCTTATTCCATTGTTCTATTTGAAATTTTGGCTCTATTCTGGTGGCCATGTTTTCTGAAAACCAGTGGATATACCCTTCTACTATCATTAACCTCATTTTTAACAATAAAAATAATAATCATTTGTGCATACAAATCCTTTTTTATTCAGTTTGTAGAAGGCTTACCTCTCTCTTGTTATTCTTTAGAATGATAAAACCAAGCTTCTTTTTGTCTCTGCCTTTCTGCAATCAATGAATCAGTGTTTTTTATTAACTTCTGTGACTGAAAAACAAAAACAAATTGCTTTCTCTGATGTAAAATCCACTCTCGGCTTTGTCCCTTTTTATCACGTCCCTGTTCTATCCATACAAACAAAGTATTCATGCATAACATTGTTTATAAGAGGACTTGGAAATCGACCTCTATTTTTTTGTATAACAAAATCATATCATGAATTTTCCTTTTCGAATTTCCTTGTCACTCTCTTAACTCATTCATATGTCAAACAAATCATATGTCAACACCATTATTCAGATCTCATTCATATATCAAACTGGAGTTATTTCCTCGTTTAGTGTTTGTCGAATTAATGTCATTGCATATGCAATTAATCTTACTATCTATGAAATCAAATTCATTGTCCATGTAATCAAATCCATTGTTTATGTCATTGTCTATGAAATCAAATTCATTGTTGTTGCAATCAAATTCACTATTTATGCAATCAACCCACAATTTTTGCAGTTTGAACTTATTGTTTACACAATTGAACCACGATTTATGCTATTTGAACTCATTGTGTACTCATCAAATCAATCTGTTTAATACATTTCTTTGCAAGTTCAATACTCTGTTTCAATGACCAATTTGGTGTAGACATGTATTCATGCAATCAGACCTTAACTTATCATTCTGTCTCATTACCCGACACGTGTTTTTGCACTCAAAATTACAATCAAACTCTCTATTTTAACTTGACGACAACATGTGTTTTCAAAACTAAACTTTAAACACTCTGTTTTCGTTATTCTTGGCAAAAGACTGTGTTTATGTATTCATAACTACACTAAACACTTCGTTTCATTACTCAAGCTCAATGAAAACATTTAGTTCTGCAATCAAATATTTAATTCGGTGATATAATGAGTGAACGTGGAGGTTCCAAATGGAGTTACCTGGCTACAATGACTTATATTAATTTTCCTTTGATCTTGACTCAACCAACCTACATTTTATTATGGTTGCCACTTGTTAAACATTGGTTCAAACCATCTATTCCTTGATTGAAGGCAAAGACAGCTAATGAAAAATGACAATAGAAGTTGGAGCGCTTTCTTATCTCAGAGTTTAAATTCTATTTTAATGAAAGAATCTCGTTATTTCCTCATAACCATCTGTTGCATTCAATGAGGGAGACCAAGTTTTGATCTTACCTTATTTCACACGGATCTCTTTGAACTAACTCCACTTTCTTTGTTAGTCTTCTCAGGTTATCTCTTGATCCTCTCCATATTTCCTCCTTATCACTCCAACCCCCAACCACTATATCTTCTGCCTTTCCCTTCTCGGTTTACTTTCCTCTCTTCTTGTGTTTCTTCACTCAAACATGCATCTCAGACTCACAACCATATGCTATATTTCATCGCTCTCCTTGAGCCTTTAGAATGGTTGTGATGGTGGAGAGGGATGATATTCACCACACTCTATTTATACAATGGCAGACTCTGTGTATTCAATGGCAGACTGTTTGCAAACTCACAAAGTTGTTTGAAACCTCGATTGTTTGTATTTAAAATTTTGTTTGACCATTTACCTACTCTAATGACTTCCATCGTGGTTGTCCCTCATTCCATCGTGGCTATCGTGACTGTCCCACATACTATTCCTTAGTATTGTCGTGACATTCATTGTTTGACCTTGACTAATATGCCACGTATACCATCGTATTATTTGCAAACAATATGTTTCATTACAGTTAGTTCGTATTTTTTATGCATTGTGTTTTGATTGCCATTTGAATAGTTTTGATTGCACATTGTATGATTTGTTTCTATTAAACTTTCATCGTACTCTCCATTACCTACGACTTGTTCCTTTGAAGCATCATAACATGTATTTGCATTGTTTGATTATTATAATAACATGTATTTGCATTGTATGTTTATTATAATAACCCTTGTCACTTCAATAGTATCATTCCTTATGCGCTATTATAACTCTTTACAATAAATCATTTCCACTTTATATCTTTGATAATGTGCATGTTTCCATATGTTTTTATTTCAATATATTTATTTTTAATTTTAAAAATGACCATATTTAGGTCATGTTTAAAAAATAACTCCATGATACTAATGTTGTATTTGGTTGTGCAGGTTCTAGGGTTTCAATTGTTGAACCCTCTATTCTGATCCTTTTTTGTTTTCAAAAAAAACTTATGGTTAGGAGATGAAATGGATATGGAATATGTACATGGAGTATGGAATATGAATATAGGACATGAAATAAATTTTTGGAGGATGTTTATAGTATTGAATATAGGATAATTCTTATGAATAGGATAATAGGATGAGGGTAATAAAAGGAATATGTAAGTAAAAATAATAGGATGAGGGCAGTGAAATGAAGATGTAAGTAAAATTATGCTTTCAGGTACTAACTTTAATTTTAACATGTTTCTAAAAATTTCTTAAAAAAAATTGAATTGTCAAGACCAGAACTTTGTACTTACAGTACTTGTCCTCCCTGATAATATTTGATAAAGACTATGATGTCTTCTGGTCAAATGTCTTTGATGAAATGTCTAAGATGGATTGAATAAACTTTATTTTTGCTTCTTGTTCTTGCATCCTTCATTGATTCAGTTCCATTGATTGTTGATGTTGTTTAGGTCTCGTATGCAATTGATTCATAATAACTTAGGTCCCTACTATCGTTACATTTTTTTTATGCAGTATATACATGTTTTTTTCTAACATTTCAAGTCCCTTCTGCTCAATGGTTTCAAAAATGTTTTAGGTCCCTACTGCGATACAATATAAGTTCCGTCGTCAATTCAGCTGCTCAACTAAGTTTCTTTTGCGACTCTCCCCCTTGCTTATCTGAAGACTTGTCCTCAAGTCTTGTTTCTTTGGAGGATCTTTCTGCAAAATCAAACCATTGTGAGAGTAAAATAAAAATTGTGAATTCATATAGGCCAAAACTAGTTGGTTTTCCTTTATGAATTCATGTTTGCTTGGTGCCAGATGCTTGGTTTTCACTAGCAAACTTTTTATTATTGTTTATTATTATTATTATATATTATTATTTTTATTCTTCCTCTTCTAGGGTACTGGAAGGCATATGGCTATGTCGTTCCTTTACTTCCAGATCTGTCTCTTTTGTTAGTTGTTTCACAAAACCTTCTTTATTGATAGGCTTATTGTAAACTTTAAGCCTATGTTCGTTTACTAAAAATGATGTAGACTCTTAATCAATTTTTTTTATCTGAACAGCTCCGTTGTCGAAGATTTCTTCTATCTCATATGGCCCTAGCCAATGAATTGTGAACTTTGCCTTGAAATCATTGAATTTGACTCAGTAATGCCTAGACTCCCTTGTTGAATGTCTTGTTCTTAATGAATTTGTCATGCCATTTCATTATTTGTTGTTGCACCAGTGTTGTGTGTTCTACTGCTTGTTGTCTCTATTCATCTAGTTGGTTCAATTCCATTATCCGTTGTTGTTGTGCTTTAGACAGTTCTTGTCCTAACTCTGTTGCTAACTTGAATGTGTGTATCTAAAATTTTATGGGCAATAAGACTTCTTTTCCATACACTAACTGGTATGGACTAAACCTAGTCGTGTTTTTCCATGTTATTTTGTACACCCATAGTGCATCCCTTAACTTTTCTAACCAATCCTTCCTATTCATTTGTACTGTCTTTCTCATTATATTTTCTAGGACTTTATTTGTCACATCCACCTGTCCATTTGCTTGAGGATGGTACGGTGTTGATTTCTTGTGTTTGATCTTATACTTTTCCGTAAGATCCCAAACAAGTTTTGAAGTGAACTGTGTGCCTTGGTCAGTTACAATCTGTCTTGGTACCCCAAATCTAACAAGTATTTCCTCAAGGAGTAATGTGACCACTATATTCTCTATTGCCCTTGCTACCACCTTTGCTTCAACCAACTTAGTTACATAATCTGTACATACCAAGATGTACTTCTTTATGTTTGATGGTGGATTTATTGATCCCACAAAATCCAGAGCCCATTGCTCGAATGGTTCTATGAGCACTTGTGGCTTAAGTGGCATTTCATCTGATACTATAGGTCTTCCTATTCTTTGGAAATTGTCACACCTCTTCACATAGGATTTGGAGTCTTTGAAGATTGTTGTCAAGTAGTAGCCCAATTTTGTAGGTTGTTCGCTTGTCTGCAAAATGACCACCACAAGGTTCGTCATGACATGATTTCAAAATTTCTAGTATCTTGTCTTCTCTAACACATTTTATTACTATTAAATCAAAGCTAGTATAAAACATATCACCATTCACCCAACTATATCTAGAGCTTTCTCTAATGATCTTTTGTTTTTGTTTCTTTGTGAACTGAGCTCGTAATTTCCTAGAGGATAAATAGTTTGCTATATCTGCAAACCATGGTGTTTTTATAGTTATTGCAAACAAATGTTCATCTAGAAAATTGTTTGCAACAGGATTTGGATCACCGGGTGTATGAAGCCTTGAAAGGAAATCAACTACTTAATTGTCTTTCCTTGGTCGATCTTGTATTGTAATGTTAAATTCTTGCATTAACAGTAACCATATTTTTATTCTTCCGTTTGTGACTGATTTGTTCATTAAGTATTTAATTGTTGAATGGTCTGTGTGAATAAACACTTGGAATCCTGTTATGTCATGCCTTAATTTGTTTACTTCATGTACTACAGCTAACATCTCTTTCTCTATGACTGTGTACTTCAATTCTATTGGTGTTAAGTTTTTTCTTATGAAGTATATAACATTATTGAACAGGTTTTATTTCTGTTCAAGTGATTTGGCTATAACAATATCAGATGCATTAGTTGAAATATGAAATGGCAAAGACCAGTTTGGTCCTCAAAGAATGGGTGCAATTGATAGTTTTTATTTCAATATTTGAAATGCATTTTGGCAATGATTTGTCCATTGGAATTCAACATCCTTTGCAAGTAACTTGAATAGTGGTTGTGCTATTTTACTGAAGTTTTCTATAAATCGCCTATAGTAGCCTGCATAACCTAAGAAACTTCTTACCTCCTTTCTAGTTGTAGGTGGCCTCAAATTCACAATGACTTGTATTTTAGTTGGATCCACCTTAATTCCTGATAAGGAAATATGGTGTCCCAAGACTATCCCTTCTGTTAACATCATATAGCATTTTTCATTTCTCAGGGACATATTTGTCTCTATGCATTGTTTCAATACTTTCTCAAGATTTTTCAAACAATCGTCATATGTGTTTCCATATATAGTGAAATCATCCATATAGACTTTTACACATTCATGGATCAAATCAACAAATATTGTAAGCACTGCTTTTCGGAAAGTAGTAGGTGCATTACATAGTCCAAATGGAAAAACATTGTATGCATAGGTTCCCCATGAGTAGGTAAATGTTGTTTTTGTCTTGGTCTTCCATTATTATTCTAAAAGTAAAAGAATTTCTTCTGAGCTAATGAGTCTAGGACATGGTCAATAAATGGTAGCGGTAAATGATCTTTTAATGTTTCTTTGTTTAATTCCCGGTAGTCCACACATATTCTCCACTTCCTATTTTTCTTTGGTACACTTACTAAGGGAGAAACCCATTGACTATCATAAATAGGATAGATGAACCCAACCTGCAGTAGTTTTTGTAGTTCTTCTTTCCCTATTTCCTTCATCATGGGGTTCATTCACCTTTGAGGTTGCCTTACTGGTTTAATCTGGTCATCTATATAGATGTGGTGGATACATGTGTTAGGATGAATTCCCTGAATATCTGTTTAATCCCAAGCAAAAGCTTTTGAGTATTTTTGCAGTAATGTTATTACCTCTTGCTCTTGTGACGATTGTAAATGATTACCAATGTTCAAATGTTTTCCAAGATATATCTCAATTGTTTTTGTTGTTGAATTGGTAATTGTGTTTACAAGAAAAATATTTGTGAAGGATTCTTGCAGGGATTGAATTGTACATGTTTCCTGAAAACATTGATTCAAAAGATTACTTGCAGCTTCATACTGAGTTACTCTAAGCTGCTCTGAAATATCTGATTATGAGATGAAAATATCCAATATATCTTTGTTCTCCTCTTATTCTCTAAGATCAAAAACTTGGTTAATACTTAGAACTGATTTAGTTTGTTGTTGTTCTTGTTCTTCAAGCATTGATACTAAAGAAGGTGATTGTGTAGGAGAATAAAGTGTGATGTGTTTTCTCTCATCTCCATGTGCAATAATCATACTGATAGATCTGCATCCTATAAAGGCATCAGTAGTGGCTAACCACAGTCTACCTAAGATTAGAGGATGTCCTCCCAAGTTTGTTTTTGGCTGCAAAATGAGGAAGTCTACAGGATATTCCCATGGATCCAAAGAGACTATGATATCTTCTAATATTCCTTCTGGTATAACTTTAGATCTGTCTGCTAACTCTAAGCTTATAGTAGTAGATCTAATGTTGTTTAAATCCAAATGTTACATTGTCTCTGTAGTCATTACATTTATTGTTGCTCCCAAATCTATCAGTGTGTTTGGAACTGAAAAACTGTTTATTGAAATAGTAACCATAGGGATACCAAGGTCAAGATATTTTTCTATTGTTGTCTATGTAGACATGAGGCTTCCTAATTTTCCAATGACTTGGATTATAGTAGGATCCTTCTTCTTTTTACCAGTTTTCTTGATGCATAATTCCTTTACTGTTTTAGCATAAATTGGCATTTCTTTGATCGCTTGTAATAAAGGAATTTTCACATAAGCATTTTTCAATTCATCCAAAATGTCAAATTCAGGAAGGGTCATTTGAATTGTCTGCTCTACTAACCTCTCTAGATAGGGTGGTGTTTGAGTTATGATAGTTTTTCCTTTCTGACTTTGGTTTTCTGAATGTGATGTTTCAGGTTGTTCTCCTTCTTCAGCTGGTTCTTCTGTGATTGGAGGAGAATTTTTATGAAGTACTTTCCCAGACCTTAAATGGACATCATTTATGGAAATAATGGAGTATGTTAGAAAATATGTTGCTTCTTCCACATTATATGTAGGTTTATCCATTTTATTGCTCGAATTTTCCAGTAGTTGGGCTAGTAGTTGAGTTGGTATGGGCTAGTTTGAAGGCAACTGTAGCTGTTGTGGTTGTGTTAGTAATGGTGCAGAATTCTGTAGTGGAAATGGCATGGATTGTGCATATTGTTGGAATTGTTGGTATGGAAATGGTTGTTGATATTGTTGTTGGTATTATTGAGGATACATTTGTTGAGGTGGCTGGTTTCCATAACCATATCCTCTCCAACCTTGTGCAGGTTGGTTTTGATATTGTTGCGGAGGCCAAGCTTGCCATGGCATTGGGGTATTCCAAGAGTTTTGAGGAGGATACTGATAATTTTGTTGAGGGAATTGTTGAGGAATTTTTGGTTGCCAAGGAGTTCTTGGTGCCACATAATAGAAACCTTATGTTCCTGGTACTTCTTCCATTAGATTCATTTGCAACTCTTTCAACTTTAGACAATTTTTTGTGGAATGATTTTATGTGCAAAGACCACATACTTGGAAACTATCTAAAGGATATTCTCTTAATGCATGTTTTTTCCTACATTTGGAACAAAAGATTGTTAAGACTTTTTCTTGTTCTTCTTTTTTTTTATTTGCTTTTAGAACATCTATTTGTGTCCCTAATGTACTGAGGAGATCAGTTTTGAAGTTTTCCAGCAAGCTTCCTATCTCTGTTCTTGTTACCCCTTCTGCTGCTAATTTTGTTGCTTTTGAACTAACATCTCTTCTTCCAGCTTTTGATCTTCCTCTAGAATATTTTTGAAATAATTCTGCAATTTCATTAAATGGCAAGTTTGAAATGTCACCTTTACCCATTACATTCAGAATGTCAAGGGATTCATCTCTTATACCCTTGAGAAAGATTGTTCAAATGGTTTCTTGGTTTAGCGAGTGTTGTTTAGATTTTTGTAGATTATAAGCAAATCTTTATAAGTATTCTTCTAAACTTTCATCTTCTTGTTGAGTCATTCTGAAAACATCCTCTTTCGAGTCCCTAGGCCTACAATAGGCTTGGTGTTTTTTAAGAAATATTGTCTTCATTTCATCCCAAGAAGTTATTGTTCGCTCTCCTAAACCCATGAACCATTTTAAGGCTGTTACTTTCAAAGTAGTAGGAAAGAGACTAAGTTTGTGTATGTCATCTGTGTATCCATAAGTTCTACACAAGATGTCAAATTCAAACATAAATGAATCAGGATCTTATGTGGACATTCGATAAAAGTTAGGCAATACAGAAGGTGGAATATTTTTCATTTTCACATCTTCTCCAATATTGTGCTTGTATCCAATATTGGAAAGCCAAAAGTAGCTTCCGCATCACCAACACTTTCTTGTTCATTATCATTTTGTCTTTTCCTATCTTCTTCTCCCTTTCTATCATTTTCTTTTTTTGCATCTTCCTCTCTTTGTCTTCTCCGTTCTCTTTGTTGTCTTTCATATTCAAGTCTTTGTTCAAGAGTATAGATAACAGATCTGTGCCCCTCTTCTATCATAGCTTCAGCTATTCCGATGACAACTTGAGACTCAAGTTGTTCGAAAATAGGTTGATCTATAGGTTCAAGAATGTGTTGAATTACTTTAACAAAGTCTTTTTGTTTTCCTGAAGTAGCTGTTGTTATTGGAGTTTGTTTTATTTTCACCTCCCAGGCTAACAAAGTTTGTCTTTCAATTAAAGTTAATCTTTGTCCTATTCTTTGTTTTTCTTCTAATTCCTCTATTGTTGGTTTACCAGCAACCGATGTGGTTAGTTTGATGGTCCTACTTCTATTGAAGGGGGGTTTTGTTTAATAAATCTACCTTTAGGATCACTATTTCTAGGCATAAAGAAACATAACTAATAAAATGTAATATAACTGAATTTTTATTGTTATTCTTTTAACAAATTTTTAGTGTTTTCATTTATCTTCTATTTTACTATGTTGATCCGGGTGGATCTTCAGATATAATGGAATGGAAAAACTCAAAAAATCCAAGTGTTCAGAATGAAGTCAACTCAAGACCAGAATGTAGATCTTGTTTTCCTGATTCCAACGGCGCCAACAGTACTTCAATCTGAGTCTGGATGATGAAGTTATTGCAAAAAGAAGGGCTCTTCAATCCTTAAGAGAATGAGGAATTTCCTTTAGAAATGGGTCTTAAAGCCTTAAAGGCAAATTGCAATCGTAGGTCGCATGAGGACGGACATAAGCATTGGACCATGGAACCCCCGATCGCCGATCTCCAATCAGATCGGATCGGCGGATCGGAGGTCATCACAATCGGCGGTCATATATCTATGTATAAGCTATATCAACGATCAGGCAATCAAATCGGCAATACACCGATCGGCGGAACTTCCAACAAACTATCAGGTGACATGTGCGGGGTGTCGATGCCGATATCAGTGATCAGCGATCGGTCATTCCCGAGGACTAGGACAGGCGCATAACGATATGCCAATTTGCAACTTCAGCACGGACCCGATATAGACTATAAGCCCGATTCAATGGGTTTTGAGGTCCGAGTATATGGTTTTTGGGCAGATTTGTAGTGTTTTCGGGATTTTGAAGCTTTATCATTTCAACGATAAAAGACCACCTTTGAGAGGCAGTTGCGCCCGACGATACTACCCCTCTACTAACGTCCATTATTAACCAGACAAGCCCCGATTAGGATGGGATCCTATCCGAGAATTCATTATAAAATAGGATCGTTGGAAAGAGGGAGGGGAGGCGTTTTGATGGTGGCAACACGCTGTTTTGCAGAGGCCGAGAGCATCTATTGAGTTGTTTTGAACAGTTACACAATTCCAGTCCCTTCCACAATTGTGGGAAGCTTTGGTGCTACACACCACGCCATCTCAGGCATCCATTTAATAGCCATCAGACAGATGGAGGTATAAGCCTCTTTGTGGACAGATTGATGAATGTAATTCAGTTTATTCATGCCATTTAATAAGAAACGCCTCCCCATTGTTGAGTTGGGATCGGAGACGTAGTCCGAATTGGACAAACTCCGTTATCAAGCCTCGGTGTTCTTTTGGTGCCTTTTTATGTGTCTTCTTCTTCTTTTCATATGTGCACATTTATGAGTTAAGCTGCAATTTTATACGCAATTCTTTTTGTATACATCTATAAGCGAAAACATCCTGGATCAAGTGGTATCAGAGCAGGGCGTTTTAGATGTGAATTGCATGTTTGTATGCTAACAAGAGGTAGGCTTCAAAGAGGTGAAGGGAATCTAGAACCTTTCGATCCAGAGGCCGGGCGTGCACCTCGAAGAAGAAACATGGCTAAAGAGGAAGCTCGTATTGAAGAGGAACGCAATTTTAGAAAGACTTTCTATTCGATGGCAGAAAATATCAGTCAGCTGGTTATAAGACTGGAAAAAGCTAAAGAGAGGAATCTAGAAGGGCAAGGATCAACACATGGGAATGATGGAGAAGAATGATGGAGAAGAACCCCCTCCTTCTCCTTCTAGTGGTGAAGGTTCTTCTTCCCCTCACCACCATAATCAGATAAATCCAAAGGATGCATCTAAGAAACCTTTCTTTAAATTAGATGTTAAATTTGATCTTCCTGTGTTTAATGGTGAAAGTAAAGCAGAAAAGCTTAATAATTGGATCAGACAGATTGAGGTTTATTGTAGGATTCAACAAATGGTAGAGGATGAGGCGAAAATCCAACTAACCTCTCTACAGTTGGGTAGCACAGTCTCGTTTGGTGGGAGAGTAAATTGCAGAGCAATAAAAATGTCGGTAAGCTTTTTTCCTCATGGTCTGCTTTTACTTCTACGTTAAAGGAACAGTTTCATCCCTTAGGATACAAATAGAAAGCTTTGATGAATTGGCAATATTTAAGGCAAGGCAAAGGGTAGGATGTTCAGAGTTTTACAAAAGAATTTAGGAAGCAAGCACTGAATTTGGGTATTGCACTAGATACACTTGAAGTTGTAACTAAGTATATTGGCTCACTGCATAGTTATATTCGGCATTCATTACTGTTGTTTGAACCAACCACTATTGATGCAACTAGTGTGAAAGCAATTCATATTGCAAACAAGGGCAAGAATGGAAGAGAGGACCAATCCAAAAAGCCACCATTCAAACCTCCCAATGGAAAATCCAAAGCGAAATGGAAAGAGAAGGAGAAGAAAACAGCAGCAGCCAAAGAGGGAGAGCAGCCTTATTGCAATCATTGCAAGAAAGAAGGCCACGATGATGATCACTGTTGGAACCAACACCCAGAGAAACGTCCAAAGAAGTATGGAGGAAAAGGAAAGCAGAAAATAGTGGCAGCAGCACAGCAAGACCTTGGATCAGATTTAGGAGATGAAGCGCTGGTCACAATAGCAGGAACAAAAGGTACCTTTACACCTCCTGTTGATTCTAAATCACAGGGAAGCACCAATTCTGTAGATGAGTCCATTTCAAATGATATAAAAAGGATTGAATTATTTCATATCAAAGTATTAGTAAACCATGCCAAAGTAGAAACTTTGTTTGATACGGGGTCCTAAGCAAATTTAATTGCAGAATCTCTGGTAAAGAAGCTAGGCTTGGAAACAAACCGCACCCAAAGCCTTACCCACTGGGATGGATACATGATAAAACTAAATTGAATGTAACCCAATAGTGCAAGGTGAAGTTTGTGATTGCCTCTAAGTTGGTAGATGAAGTAGAGATGGATGTAATCCCACTGGATATCTATGGCATGGTATTAGGAAGCCCATACCTATATGGCAGAAAAGTTGTGTTTTTCTGCCATGAAAATAAATACCACATCACTAAGGATGGGGTAGAATACATAGTGCGAGCTCATTAAAACAAAATTAATGACATCCTCGTAAGCGTTGGGCAGATGAAACGACTGGTGAACTCTAGCAAGGCATGCATGCTTATGGTCATCAGAGAAAAGGAGGTCGAATTCGCAAACACGTTCCAAGGCTACAATGGGAAGCATAAACAAGAATTGATGGATTTAATTGATGATTATGATGCATTGTTTCAGGAGCTACGGGGACTACCTCCATAGAGGGAGATCCAACACGATATCCACATGTTGCATGATGCCCCTCTGCCGAATGTCAGCAATCGAAATGGAGGAGATCAAGTGTCAAGTAGAGGAATTGTTGGACCAAGGCATGATCAAGCCAAGCTCCTCTCCATGCGGGTCACCAATTTTTCTAATGCCGAAGAAGGACGACAGCTAGAGGATGTGCATGGACTACCGCGCATTCAACAAAATATCAGTGAAAAATCGCTATCCCCTTCCACGCATAGATGATTTATTGGAATTTTAAAATGTGTTGTATATTTCACAAAACTGGATCTGCGCAGTGGCTGTCACCAGGTTCGAATTGCAGAACAGGACATGTGGAAAATCACTTTCAAAACCAAGCAGGGGGCGTTCGAATGGATGGTAATGCCATTCAGGCTTTGCAACGCTCCAACCACCTTTATGCGGGTTATGAATCATATATTTCAGCCTTTCATTGATGAGTTTGTTCTTGTATATTTAGATGATATATTAGTTTTCAGCAAGAGTTGGTTTGAGTATATGAGTCATGTAAAGAAAGTGCTTGATGTGTTGAAGAAAAAAAAAACTCCTTGTAAAATTGTCAAAGTGTGAGTTTGGGAAAACCTCTTTGGGTTACCTAGGTCATATTGTTGGTCATGGTCAGTTAAAAATTGATCCCGCTAAAGTTGAAGCAATTGTAAATTGGCCTAAGCCTACTAGCGTAATTGAGGTTTGTAGCTTTCTAGGTGCAGTCTAGTATTGGAGGAGATTTATTGCTAATTTCTCTATTATTGCAGCACCTTTGCACACATTGACGAGTGTGAAACATGTCTTCCAATGGGGAGGAAGACAGTAGAAGTCCTTCGAAACATTGAAGGAGAAAGTTAGCACCGTGCCAGTCTTAGCCTTACCCGATCTCCAATAACCATTTGAGAACGAAACCGATGCTAGCTGTTATGCCATGTGAGTTGTACTAATGCAGCAAAAGAAGCCAATTTGTTACCATTCTGAGAAGTTTTCTCAAGTTGTGATAAACTATCCCACCTATGACAAGGAGCTTTATGCCTTGGTGTAGAGTGTGAAAAAGTGGAAACACTATTTGATCGGCAAGGAGACCATCATCCATACAGATCATCAGCCCTTGCAGTACCTTCAGTCACAAACGAAGTTGCAGCAAACTAGTCATTTCAAGTGGATAGGCTTTTTAGAATCTGAACTCAGATATTCCACAATTTTCATCTTTGTTTTGTCGACGTTTCGAGTCTAGACCAAGACTCATCATCAGGATGGGCTTTCTTCAATAGTTTCATCTAGTAATAAAGTATAAGAAGGGCACTAGCAATAAAGTGGCCGATATGCTATCTCGCCCTCCTATTTTTGCTTCTGTTATTTTGCATAATGCTTCATTTTCTTTTGAAAGTTATGTTGAACAATATGCTAACAATGATGACTTTAAGGAGGTTTATGCAAAACTAACCCATGGTTCACGGGTGGACAACTATCACTTGCAAGGGAAATTGTTGTATCACCTTGGTAAATTGTGTATTCCCATAGGAGAAAGAGTGCATGTAATTTGAGAGGCCCACACCTCTCTTGTGTCTGGACACTTTGGTATCGAGAAGACTTTAAGTCATGTATAAAGATTTTGTTTTTGGCCTCATATGAAAAACATTGTGACTTGCTATGTAAAGGGGTGTGTGATGTGTTCTGTTTCAAAACCCTCTAATAGAAAACTTGGGCTCTACACACTACTCCCTATTCCGAGTCACCCATGGGAAAGTGTGTCAATGGACTTTGTAAGAGGTCTACCTTTGTCTAGAAAGTATCATGACTATTTATATGTTGTTTTTGACCGATTTAGCAAAATGTGTATTCTTATGCCTTGTAAAAAGCAGATTACTGTAGAGCAGACCGCTTCTCTTTTCTTTCAGTATGTTTGGGTTCACTTTGGATTACCCACATAAATTGTGTCAGATCGAGACTCTCACTTCCTTGGGGAGTTCTAGACTAGCTTGTGGAGAATGATGGACACCAAACTGAAAAGGAGCACGACATTTCACCTGCAAACCGATGGGCAGACAGAGGTTGTTAACCATACCGTGTTACACCTATTATGAGGCTATTTTGGGAAGCATCCAAAGTTGTGGGATGAACATATCCTCTATATACAACATTCCTACAATTGAACAGTGCATTCATCGACGCAGCGTTCACCATTCGAGACATGCTTTGGTTACCTGCCAAAGGACCCTTTAGACATGGTCTTTGGAAGGGAGGATGGCTCCAATGGACGTAATTATAAAGACAAAGCTCAACATGATAAACACCAAGTCCACCACCAATTCCAAGTGGGCGAAAAGCTGTGGTTCCACATTAGCAAAGATAGGATGAATGGAGAAGGAAAGAAGTTGCGGCCAATCCGGTATGGACCATTCACCATATTGGAGAAGATTGGGAACAATGCCTTTCATCTTGACTTGCTGGTATATATGTAGATGTACTCAGTAGTGAATGTGGAGAATCTGAAGCTGTATGAACCTCCTTTGATCATGGACACTGATGAGGTGGGCACAGTTCCTACCGTCAACGATTTTTCACCTGAATATCTCGATGAGTTGCCCGAAGACATCATCCTTGACAAAAGAACCAAGACTTCACGGCGAGGAGATGTAGAGTACTTTTGAGTTGGATTCAAGGGAATGCATCCCAGCAAGTCCAGATGGCTGGAGAAAGAGAAAGTGAGGGCACAGTACCCTCACTTACCAATTGACTAATGAAATCTTTTGGCGGTCCAAAAGCTCCTCAATGGGGAGGATTGATCCAGGTGGATCTTCAGATATAATGGCATGGAAAAACTTAGAAAATCCAAGTGGGTAGAATGAAGTCAACTCAAGACTAGAATGTATAGCTCGTCTTCCTGATTCCAACGGTGCAAATGGTACTTCAATCCGAGTCCGGATGATGAAGTTATTGCAAAAAGAAGGGCTCTTCAATCCTTAAAAGAATGAGGAATTTTCTTTAGAAATGGGTCTTAAAGCCTTAAAGGCAAATTGAAATCGGAGGTCGCATGAGGACGGACTTAAGCATTGGACCATGAAGCCCCGATCGTCGATCTCAGATCAGATCGGATCGACGGATCGGAGGTCATCACAATCGGCGGTCATATATCTATGTATAAGCTATATCGATCGGGCAGCCGGATCAATGATACATCGATCAGCGGAACTTCCAATAGACTATTGGGCGACATGTGTGGGGTGCCAACACAATCGGCCAATGCCAATATCGGCGATGGGTGGTTGGTCATTCCCGAGGACCAGGATGGGGACATATTGATATGCCGATCTGCGACTTCAACACGGACCCGATACAGACTATAAGCCCAATTTAATGGGTTTTAAGGTCTGGGTATATGGTTTTTGGGTAGATTTGTAGTGTTTTTCGAGATTTTGAAGCTTTATTGTTTCAACGATAAAAGACCATCTTTGAGAGGTGGTTGTGCCTGCCGATACTGCCCCTCTACCAACCTCCATTATTAACCAGACAAGCCCCAATTAGGATGGGATCCTGTCTGAGAATTCATTATAAAAGGCGATCGTTGGAAAGAGTGAAGGGAGGTGTTTTAATGGTGATAGCATGTTGTTTCATAGAGGCTGAGAGCATTTGTTGAGCTGTTTTGAATAGTTACACAATTCTAGTCCCTTCTACAGCTGCAGGAAGCTTTGGTGCTACACACCACGCCATCTCAGGCATCCATTTAATAGCCATCAGGCAGATGGAGGTATAAGCCTCTTTGTGGACAGATTGATGAATATAATTCATTTTATTCATGTCATTTAATAAGAAAGGCTTCCCCATTGTTGAGTTGGGCCCGGAGACGTACTCCGAATTAGAAGAACTCCATTATTGAGCCTCAATGTTCTTTTTGTGCCTTTTTATGTGTCTTCTTCTTCTTTTCATATGTGCACATTTATGAGTTAAGCTGCAATTTTATATGCAATTCTTTTTCTATACATCTATAAGTGAAAACATCCTGGATCACTTTAATAATTTCTTTTTGTTTTCCTAAAGTAGGTGTTGTTATTGGAGTTTGTTTTCTTTTCACCTCCGAGGCTAACAAAGTTTGTCTTTCAATTAAAGTTAATCTTTGTCCTGTTCTTTGTTTTTCTTCTAATTCCTCTATTGTTGGTTTACCAGCAACCGGTGTGGCTAGTTTTGATGGTCCTACTTCTATTGATGGGGGTTTTGTTTAATAAATCTACCTTTAGAATCTCTATTTCTAGGCATAAAGAAACATAACTAAGAAAAATGTAACATAACTAAATTTTTATTTTTTTTGTTTTATCAAATTTTTAGTGTTTATTGTTTATCTTCTATTTGACTATGTTGATGAATGCCTCCCCGGCAACGGTGCCAAAATGTTGAGCTAATTTATTAACACAAATTAACACAAGTATTCATTATCAATCCAGGTTTGTAAAACTTGGAGGCATGTCCACAATAAATGGATATCAGATGCAGGAAAGCTTAGAAGATAAAATATAAGGAATTAAGGAAGTGCATATTACAAATATAAGTCTATTTAAACAATTTCTAATTCACTTCTGCAATGTATGTGAGACGAAGTGGCTCTTAACTTAAGAGATCCATTATTTTACAATATCTCTTAATGAATAGAAATCAAAAATCATTAATTAACAACAGCTCAAGATGCATGAATAAACAATGAAGGAGACTCCTAAATTAAGATATCTTTGGTATTCCTCATCACAATTCACTCATCATTAAGCTATTGTTAGAAAACTGAAATTGTATAAAATTGCTTAAACACACTAAAGATGAATTCTAGTTTTGATCCATTAATTCAACAGAAGGAGAATTCAAATTGAACACTTTGGTGTCCCTTCTTATCAAAGTGATAAACAAAATAAGATTCATCATCAATATAAATCATTACACATCAATTCAAGTAAGAAAATCTGAAACAAAACAAGTAAATAACTCTGAAGTAACTAGTACATGAAAATTAAGCTAGTTTAACAATGAAGTGTACTTAACTTGGAGTGGGGTCCCTCCACCCTTGCCTTGCACACTTGAGGATGATATCAACTACTGAAACTTTAGTCACTCATCCACACCAATGAACAACAAAATGGAAGTAGAACAAGTTCTTCAAATTAACTTCAAATATTCAAATATCTCAGCATAAAGTTATACAAAAACTACATACATAAGCCTTCAAAGTTTTGGCTTTTAAATAGAAGATCATGAAACAAATTGATATAAAGCCTCTCTAACAACTTTATCTACTCATATCCATCTATCCAAGTTGAATCCATCCAATCTATCACTAAAAATATGGACAATCCCATGAAATCATAAAACTGCCCTATTTCCTAGGGATCTTCTAGATGATTGGTCATATTTGATGTAATATACCTAGGGGGGATAATATGGGGTACAAAGGGAGGTACCCAAGGGAATAATGTAATATTGGGATGGGCCATAGTAATAAATAAGGTGGTTAACCCGTATCATGTAAGGGACCACAAGTTGTTAGTAATAATGTAATGGACCCATGGTATTAGATAGATGGTATGAGGGAACCATGGTAATGACCCATGGTATTGTATGTATGAAGCCTATATAGAGGCTAAGGACTCCCCATTGAGAGATGTGAAGGAATATTGTATGAACAAGCATATGGCTTGTGGAGTGTTCTCCTTTCCCGCGGTTGTTCCTCGCTAGCCTAACGGTTGTCAATATGGTCCCGTAATAGAAGGTACCAGAAAAAACAAATAGAGTCCAAGGAGAACACTCCACAAGCCATATGCCTATTCATACAATATTCCTTCACATCTCTCAATGGGGAGTCTCTAGCCTCTATATAGGCCTGATACTTACAATACCATGGGTCATTACCATGGTTCCCTCATACCATCTATCTAATACCATGGGCCCATTACATTGTTACTAACTACTTGTGGTCCCTTACATGATACAGGTTAACCACCTTATTTATTACTATGGCCCATCCCATTATTACATTATTCCCTTGGGTACCTCCCTTTGTACCCCATATTATCCCCCTAGGTATATTACATTTGACCAGCTTTGACCGGCCCTGTTTTAGTTTGTTTTAACCAAACCAATTGGAGTTAGTTCAATCCTAGTTCCCAAGATTTCCATTCAAGTATCCAGCTTGAGCCCAAGTGTCTTACAAATATCACATCCATATGGCTATTATGGGAATTTCTGATTTTGTCCAAAAATTGCACTTGAAATTCAATTTTCATAAAAACTTCAAGAAAATGCAAAATTAAAATTAAATACTTGAATGTGCATAAAATACATCAAAATGAGGTGGATGTGATGGAAAATGGATGGCTTACATAAGAGTTAAGTAAGTTTCCTTAAGCAAAAATGGACCAAAATTGAGGGCCAACACACGTCATTTCAGATGGATTGGATTTCTCCAACAGTTTCACTTGGTAATAAAATGCAAGAAGGGCACCAATAACAAAGTGGCAGATATGTCTTCTCACCCTCTTATTTTTGCATCTATATTTTTGAAAAATGCTTCTTTATCTTTTGAAATTTATGTTGAACAGTATGTTGATGACGATGATTTTAAGGAGATTTATGCACAACTGACTCATGGATCACAGGTAGATAATTACCATTTGCAGGGAAAATTGTTGTATCACCTTGGAAAACTTTGTATCCCCACCAATGATAGAATACATGTAGTTAGAGAGACACATACCTCTCTTGTGTCGAGTCATTTTGATGTAGGGAAATCTTTCTGTCGTTTGCAGAGGTTGTGTTATTGGCCTCCCATGAAAAATATTGTGACTTGCTATGTAAAGGGATGTGTGTTGTGTTCAGTTAGCAAGCCCACTAAAAGAAAATTAGGGCTCTACACACCACTCCTTGTTCCGAGTCGTCCATGGGAAAGTATGTCAACAGATTTTGTTGGTGGTTTTCCTTTGTCTAGGAGAGGTCATGACTATTTTTATGTTGTTGTGGATCGATTTAGGAAATTGTGTCTCTTAATTCCTTGTAAAAAGCAAGTCACTATAGAGAAGACTGCTTATCTCTTCTTCCAATTTGTATGGGTCTAGTTTGGGCTTCCCAAATCCATTGTGTCTGATCAAAACTTTCACTTTTTGGAGAGTTTTGGATGAGTTTGTGGAGAATGATGGACTCCAAGCTAAAGAGGAGCACGACATTTCATTTGTAGACCGATGAACAAATAAAGGTTGTCAACCGCACAATGATATATTTAATTTGAGGCTTTTGTGGCAAGCATCCCAAGTTGTGAGACAAGCAGCTTCCCTATGTACACCATGCATACAATTGGGCATTGCATTCATCCACTCAAATCTCACCATTTAATACATGCTTTGTATATTTGCCAAAGAATCCCTTAGACATGGTATTTGGGAGAGATGAAGATTTCGGTGGGAAAGATGACAAGGACAAATCAGGTGCTCAAGAAATAGCTCAAAATTTAAAATTTTCGGATCATTGTGGAACATGAACTACCGCGTAGTGCTCATCATCCTAAATCCGACACAACTTGTTTCGCACGAAACAGACTCCGTATGATCCCATAATCATGTTTTATTTGCTTTCCCAAATAGGTGATTTTTTGAAAAATATGATAGCCGAGTCAGCAATCCGTACTGCTGACTCTGTATGCTGATGTGGTAGGGTTGACTGGTCAATGGCACCTTCGGCAAATCATATGATGTCAAGTGGTAGTTTGTTATTGGGTGCATTTGGCAGTTTTTTATTGGATGGTTGGTGGCCAACCACAAGCTGCCATGTGGCAGCCTAGGGGCCACCAAAAAATCGTTGAAGGTCTAGGCAACAGCGGTGAGGGTCAAATCAGTGACCTCCAAGCACAATTCCAAGCCTCCTACCAATGTGCCACACATAATGGTTCTTAACATACTATGGTGTCGGCGTTTATTTAAACATTATGTCCGCGCCATTTCGGGGAAAGGGCTAGCTCTTGGACACGCCACCCCAATGTGATCACCAGCGGAATGGAGCAGGGGCTTGACCGGCGGGGGTGGGCCGTTAGCCTTAGCCCTGGGCATGTGGCTCCCCACATGACCATAAATTTCGGATTTAGGGCCTTATAGGCCATTTAACGCGCCTAGATTTTGGCGAAAGTGACGCTTCGTTGGCACAATTTGGGGAAAATTTGTAGGATGGTGCCAGATTTGTTAGTGATTGAGATTCTCGCTTTGTTGGGAACTTTTGGTCAATTTTGTGGTGATTCATGGACACCAAAATGAAAAATAGTACAACATTTCATTCGCAAACAGATGGTCAAATCGAGGTGGTGAACAAGACAGTGATGCATCTTCTTCGTGGGTATTGGAGCAAGCATCCTAAGTTGTGGGATGAACATTTGCACTACATTCAACATGCTTACAACCAAGCCAAGCACTCTTCAACTCAAACATTTCCAATTGAAGCATGTTTGGGATACTTGCCTAAGTCTCCTTTGGATTTCATTTTTGGAAAGGATGTTGTTGTTGATGGTCATAGTAACATAAACAAAGCAAGAAGGTTCATTGAACAAATCCTATTGGTACACCAAAGAGTTCAAGAATAGTTGGAAAAGAGGCAAGGCACGACAAGCATCGTATAGATCACAAGTTCCAAGTCGGTGATGAAGTTTGACTTCACATTAGCAAAGAGAGGCTCCAAGGAGAAGGTAAAAAGCTTAAACCAATTAGATATGGTCCATTCAGAATTCTGGAAAAGATTGGTGACAATGCCTTCAAGTTGTATTTGCCTTCATATATGCAAATTTATGTTTTTGTTAATGTTGAGAACTTAAGGTTGTATGAGCCTCCTTCGATTGAAGATCAAGGAGAAAATGTCCAAATTTCTTCCATTGAAGAATTTTCTCCTAAATACCTTGATGAACTACAACAAGACACAATTCTTGACAGAAGAACAAGGTCTTCAAAACGAGGGAATATGGATTACCTTCGTGTGGGGCTCAAAGGAACGAATCCTACAAAGTCCAAATGGATTGATATTGGGAAGGTGAGGGAACTGTACCCTCACCCACGGGACAACTGAAAATGATCTTTTGGGGTCCAAAAGGCTTCCATTGGGGAGGAATGATCAGGTGCTCAAGAAATATCTCAAAATTCAAATTTGTTGGATCGATGTGGAACCTGAATGACCCTGTAGTGCTCATCATCCTGAATCAGGTGCAACTTATTTCGCATGAAATAGACTCCATATTCTCCTAGAATCATGTTTTGTTCGCTTTCCCAAATAGGTGAATTTCTGCAAAATGTGACAGCCCAGTCAATAGTCCGTACTGTTGACGTGGCACTAATTGTGTATGCTGATGTGGCAAGGTTGAATGGTCAACGTGCTCCTTCGGTGAATCATATGATGCCAAGTGGCAATTTGTCATTGGGTGCATTTGGCGATTTTTTATTGGATGGTTGGTGGCCAACCATAGGCTACCACGTGGCAGCCAAGGGGCCACCAAAAATTTGTTGAAAGTCTGGGCAACAACAGAAAGGGTCGAACCTGCAACCTCCAAGCACAAGTCCAAGCCTCCTACCAACGCACCACACATAATATTTCTTAACATACTATGGTGTTGGGGTTTATTTAAACGTTATGTCTACGCCATTCTGGGGAAAGGGCTAGCCAAGGGGGCCAACCCTTGGATGTACCACCCCAATGTGGCCACCAACAGAACAGAGCGGGGGGGCCAACCGGCGGGGGTGGGCCGTTGGCCTTAGAACTAGGCATGTGGCCCCCCACATGACCATAAATTTCATACTTAAGATCTTATAGGCCATTCAATGCACCCGACAATTTCGCCTGGAATTCGACGAAATCAACGCTCCGTTAGGACAATTTGGGGCGAATTTGTAGGATTGTGCCAGATTTTGGGGACATTGCGGTGCGATTAGCAGAAAGACTTGGGGAAGCCATAACTTCTTCATTTTTTACTAAATTAGGAGTAAAAAGAGGCTAGCCAGGCATTTTTGGGCATTCTAGAGCCATTGGAATAGGTTTCAGATCTATCTGAGCATTGTAAACTAATGTATTCACACTTTTGAGCATAATAGAGAGGGCCAAGCCATTGGAAGATGGACCAAGGAGACGTAGCCCAGGCGGGATGAACTCCTTCATCATGTGCTATTGTGATACTGTTTTGGTGATGTTCATGTCTGTTATATGTTGTTGTTCAGTCATTTGTTTATGTTGATTTGTACATGAAATTTACATAAAAACACTCAAAAATTCATGTTTAAACTTACAGTTAACCTCATGAATCCTTAAACACTTTTACATATTCTGAAGAGGAATTTAGCACAACAAAATTAATTTTCCCAATCAAATCAAGGACAAAGCACGAAAGTTCATTCAACGGTTTCAGATGATTCACTAGGTAGTGTAGGAGCAGTTGGAGAAAAGTCAAGCTCAATACAAAGTTTGACATGACAGGCACCGAGTCTGATCAGAAAATGATCCTAGATGACTTTTCACTCAAAAGTGAAAGTCAAAGGATGCTTCTGAAAATAGTCCCATTGCATAGATATTTTCAATCTGAATCTAATGCAATTTGAATGTGCTAAAATGGACTTCGGGTGAAGAAGTTATTGCAGAAAGAATTTTTCCATGGTCCTTTGAAAAGGAGGAAAATTTTTATGAAAATAACCTAAAAGGCTCATTGAAGAAATCGCATTGGAAAAAGCCAAGGGAAGGACTTAATGCAAGGGTGGAAAGACCCTCGATCAGTGATCTCCAATATATCGGGTTGGATGTAGGCTACACCTGATATCGGGACCCCAGGTAGAACGATATGCGATTGAGTCGGTGAGCGGAGGAGTAGAGGCATAGACCCTGCCGATGCAATGCGCGAGGTGCGATATCGGTGATCAACATAACCAAAGGGAAGACCCCCGAGCCGTTGCGACAGTTATATTGCGACATGCGATAAAACGATGGGTCGATGTGCGATTGCGCGTGGACCATTGGATTGGGTGCGCAGATCAACGATCAAGATTTGATCGGGGTGATCGGCGGATCCCCGATACAAAGGGTCGTTACATGCACCATGTGACTTGCGATAGCGATATGCCGATATGGGTCGAACCCGATGGGTTTATAGACCTGATTTCATAAGCTTCGAAATCCAAGAATGCGGGATTTCTTTGTATTTCCTGTCTATTGGGTTTTTTTGACCATTTCGCTATGCGATTGCGATAAGTGATATTTGGACGAACCCGATAGGTTTTTAGGGGCAATTCAATAATATTTGAAGTCCGATTAAATGCTCCATGAGGTGTTTTCGTATGTATTTCCGTTATTTGGCTGTCATGGCCAAAGGAAGGCAAAACGATCAGGTTTCCCCACACCGACGATTCCTTTCCATTGTAAACAGATTCTTGTGGTGAATAGTCTGGTTTTCCATGATGGAGGACTATAACAGACGTGTTACAAATACACGGAGCACACAATTGTGGGGGATTGCTGAGAGAGCGCAGAGAGTTTTGGAGGTCGTTGGAAGGTTGTTGAGAGTCGCTTAGAGGTCGAGCGAACTACAGAGGCACGCAGAGGCCGAGAGAATCTCAGAAAGAGTCAGAGCGAGAGCCAAGAGCCAGAGCCAGAGATGAGAGTCAGAGAGCTCAAAGCAGACTTCTAAGAGCCATGATGTTGTAATGAAGTTGCAGAACAGCAAAGAGATCAAGTGATCTAGCTATTGCTGGTGTCCAGAGTGTGTTGAAGATAGAAGAAGGAGTTCCAGAGATAGTTAAGAGAATTTTGAGGGAGTCGGAGAAGCTAGAAGCTTAAGAAGTTTAGAGCATTGACTGAAGGAGTCGAGTCCAGAGAAGCCTAGGTCTGTCTGCAGAGTGAGGGCAGCCATCGGGATAAGATGGTATTATAAACCCATAAGTTCAGCTGTAAACCAATGGAGTTGAGTGTGGAGCTTGTAAAATAATTTATGCCATAATCCCAGAGAGCCTAGTTGAGTTGACTAGAGCTCAAGGAGACGTAGCCCAAGAGGTTGGGTGAACTCCATATTATATTGTTGTTATGTGTGATGCTTATTTACTGCACTGTTTCACTGTTATATGTTTTTATATTAGTTTAAGAAAATCAACTTAAAGCACATAAATAGTTTAAAAACAAACACATGCATACACCTATGTCAAGCAATTTTAATTCGGCAATTGGTTAATCATAAGATCTGGGAAATATTTAAGCTTTGGAAGTGGGAGAGGTTCTTGTAAGCTGACAAGAAGACTTTAGGCCCCATTTTCAGATCAGGTGGTATCAGAGCTTAAGTTTGATTAACCCCACCTTAAAAGAAGGTGATATCAAAGCTGGTTATACTAGAGAAAGTGGTATCAGATCAGAATGCTTAATTGACAAAGCAAAGATTGCTTGTTTGAAAGGTGTTTAAACAGTTAGAGGTTGATTTTATGCTTGTTTGCAAACTGACTATTGTTTGAGTTTGCAAAGGTGAAGGGAAAGCTATTGATAGCTCAGTCCAGGAGAGGACAAAAAGGAAAAAGGGCTGAAGGCATTCTTCTTATCCCAAATGACCTCAAGGCAACCCTTGAAGCACAAGAGGTTTGTTGCAAAAGGTTGCTTGAATAAAGCTCTTTGTTAATCTTGTTTGAAGTTCTTTTGTTCATTGGCATAATGACAACTTCTACAAGCGAGTCCTCAAATTCTTCTTTCTTCACAAGAGTCTTTGCTGAAGACATGAAGCAAGACTTGTTCACCATGGTATATATGGTGAGAGAAATGTATGAGGATGGAAGGAAGAACATCATACTTAGAGAGCAGTTAAATTCCGTGGAGAAAGAGAAGCAGTTGCTTTCTGACAAATTGCAGGAAATGGAGAGGCAACTTCATATTGCAAATATGAACCTGAAAAGGATGCATGAGTTGGAGACACATCTCTTTGTTGCCAAAGAAGCCTTAGTCAAGTATCAACTTGAAGAAGAGGTAAGCAATTCATGTTTATCTTCAAATTCTTCTAAGAATTCTTATATTGGTTCTTTTGAAAAACATACCAGAGGCATAGGTTCCAAGTTAATGTACAAGATGGGCTATGAAGGAAAAGGCTTGGGCAAACATGCACAAGGTATTGTTGAGCCAATAATGGTTGGGGAAAGGCCTAAGTATTTGGGTCTTGGATATGGACAATCTTACAGAGAAAGTTCCAAAGCTGCCATGAAGTCCATTGAAATAGTTCCAAGAAGGAGTTTCATTTCTGGTCTTCTACCTCAAGAATGTGAAGATTGTATTCATGGAGAATGCAATAGCTTGAAACATCATTTGTAAGATGTAGGTGTTCATAAACATACACTTGAACCAGAGAGTTGTGGAAACTCTGAAACCATTGAAGAGGTTGATGGTGTTCCAAAGGGAGCTACTTCTTCATTTGATTCACCTCCTCATGAAGGCAATAAAGGTGAAAGAGAAAGGTATAAATCTAGTTCTAACCATATTCATTTTGATTATGTAAAGCATGATAAATTTCCATATAAGTATGGGAAAAGAATTGCATGTTCCTTTTGTGGTTTGGTTAACCATAATGTTTTTAGATGTTGGAAGAGAATGGCCAAATACATGAAACTTTTGAAGGAAAGCAAGCAAGAATCCAAAGGTCCATTGGACAAGGCAAATCATGATGTCAAGAGGATACACATGTGTTGCACTTACTGCCATAAGCAAGGACATGTTGCTACAAAGTGTTGGACTCTGAATCCAATAACGCTTCCACAAAAGTTGAAGAAGGTGGGAAGAGAAAATGGCAAGAATGGAAAGGAAGATTCCATGATTGATGTGTTTCAAGATGATTCACATGTTGATGTTGATGTGCAAACAAAGGTAGCACCTTTGAAATGGATTGGTAAGAAATGGTTAGAGTTCTTATCCAATTAAAGCTTTCATGTTTTTTGATTTGCTGCATCTATTTGCAATTCTTTATTAATGGAATGCAAGTTGCAGGGTTTTACGAAGAAGGTGAATGGAAAAAGTTGAGTAGGAGACTCACATTTTTATTTTTATTTTTATTTTTATT
>APFE030446941.1:56080-73980 GCA_000404065.3 Pinus taeda
ACCATGGACCGAAAACCATCGCGTAAAAAAAACATGTGCGAAAATCATGCACAAAACCATAGGTGGGTCCGCCCAACCTAACATAGGGTCCAAAACCAAAACTTTCTGGGGCGCTGCCCCGGATCCCGTAAAGTGGGGTTACGGGTACCCCTCAAACCCCATGTTAACTATGTGGAAATAATATAACACAACCCAACAACTTGCTCATAATAGGGTCAAGTTTGTAGTCGTTTGACATGATTTCATGCCATGAATCTAACAATGATGTCAGTTTATGCCGCTAAGCTTTGCATTTTCAGCCCATGCCGAAAAAGTGAGGTATAAGGATCATTTATGTAAATTTGTTTGTAATTTATTTTTGTTTTCATTTAATGAAAGAGGCCTCCCCACATTGAGCAGGCCTGGAGACGCAACCCACACTGGGTGAACTCTATAATCAAATCATTTTGTGCCTTTGATCTCATTGTTGCTTTTTTATTTCCACTTATTTTCATGTGTTTATGTTACTTGGTTACATGCTCTTTTATATGCAATTTTGTATGCATCACTGAAGTAAAAGATCTGGATCATGCAAAGTGGGGGAATTTTTCAAGAATGGTTAATCCTCTTGTAGAAACTTATTTAAACGAGGCAAATAAATTAGATGGTTCCAATTATGTATATTGGAAGTTTAAGTTACAAATTTTAATGGAAGGCTACTCTATGTGGTCGATAACAAGTGGAGAAGAAGGGAAGCCAAATTCCATTATAGGTGCAACAACCACGACAATTCAAGACTGGGAAAAATTAGAGAATAAGGCAAAGGTATTGTTATGGATGTCTGTAAATGACAATATCATTCCCCATATTCGTGATTGCAAGACCTCTGATGAGATGTGAAATACACTTAACGATTTGTATGGGTCTAAAAATACAAATCAAGTCCTCTCCTTGAAAAGTAAGCTCCTCCTCATTAATATGGAAGAAAATTAAAGTATTAGTAATTTTATTTCAAGAATTAAAGATTTAAAGGATAAGTTGGGAGACATAGGAGAAGCAAAATCTAACGTTGATCTTGTAGCAATAACCTTAAATGGAATGTTAGATGAATACCAGATGTTCATTATAGGTCTTGTAGCAAGGGAGATAGCTCCCACTTTTGATGAATTGATAGGTATATTAATGCGGGAGGAAGAAAGGAAAAAAATTCTAAGGCCTCAAAATTTAGATCCGGCATTGATGGTAAAGGTAAAACAATCTTCCAAGGGGGAGCCATGGTAAGGAAGCAAAGGAGGAAAGCCACCACAAATAAAGTTATCATTTGGAAAACCATCTTATACAACTTATACAAAGCCTCAACAAGGTGTGGTACCTTCAAAGGGTGATGTTAGAATGTTATTATTGTGGCAAGTTTGGGCATCATTCTAGAGATTGCTTTAAAAGAAAATATGATGAATCAAAACATAGAAGTAGAAGGCATACAAGTCATTTTGTTGAAGGAGGAGAAGTTATGAATAATGATTTTATGAACCTTAGTTTATTTGTTTCAAATGTTGCATTGTTTGTTGAGACCGATGATTCACATGCATGGTTTTTTGACTCTGGAGCCTTTATTCACATGTCATGTAATAAATATTGGGTTGAAAACTTCCATGAAACCAAGAATGGTGCAAACATGTATCTTTGGGATGATTGTCCACACCAGATTAAAGGGTATGGTGATGTGCTTGTAACGTTACCAAATGGCAGTGTTAAACATATTCATAATGTGATGTATGTACCTGGAATTAAGAAGAATTTAATTTCTGTTTGTTATGAAACCAACTCAAAAAAATATAGAAATGATAGATCAACGCCTTAGAATTCACCCTCTTCGAGGGGGCAACCTCCTTTACATTACATAAATGAACAATTCTTGGATGATTCAAATGACAAAACCTCCTTTCTATATATAGGAGTCTAAGGAGTCACAATATAACCCAGCTGACCTAACAATAATAATATAAAGCCACAAAAATAACAATAGAGGGATTCTATGGGGCACAATAATAACAATATGGGGACAATAGGGGCACAAAAATATTAATAAGGGGTATAACTACAATAGTAATGGGGTAATCACTAGTATTATAGGGACCCAACAAAGATAGTGACCAGAAGCCAAATTCGCTCTCATAGGCTTGTGTGCCAACGTCCCTGAACTTTTTCCAGCATATTTGTGCCAGCGTCCCTGAAATTTGGGCCAATTTTCTAGCCCATAATCCCGACCTCTACCCAAAACTTGTTATAACCTTTAGAATCCATCAAAGACATGCAAAAAAAAAAAAAAAAAAAAAAAAAAAAAAAAAAAAAAAAAAAAAAAAAAAAAAAAAAAAAAAAAAACCACCTTAGGACTAGAACTGAGCATCCCGAACCGGGATTGACATTCTGTCAAGAAGTTGGGATCAATGCAACCTACAAGTCTAGGATACAAGACAAAGCATAAATGATTGAAAGAACTTATGAAACATAATAAAAGGATCACCTCCTTCTCCATGGAACTATTATATCATCAATTGGGTCTTGCATCCATCCATTTAACAATTACAAGTAAATACATTAAATAATCATGACATGAACCAGTGGTATAACCATGCTTATAACCAGCACAAAACCATATAAATATCAGAGATATGACAATGATTAAATCCACATATAAACTACTGCAAAAATAAGAGAACTTAGCTTTTATTAATCATAAGAAAATTTGACCAGGTTTGGGACTTCTACGTACCACCCGACCATAGACATGGCGAAACCAAATATCTCTTTAAGCCAATCACACTTGTGCCATATTCCAAGCATGAATGTGGGATCTCATAGAACAACCAATCCAATAAAAACCAAGGGAATCCAGAGGTTAAACTGCCTCCACCCTCATCAAACCATGGTCACACCAAAACCGGTGCTTCGATCACAACCGAATCGAACTTGAAATGCCATTCGGAATCCATCACCATACTTGAGGAAATTTTTGTCTCCTCTGCTTGTCTCTCAGGCTTTATCGCAATCCAATCTCAGATCATTAGGCCCTAAACCAAGACCAGTCTCTTAAGGTATACCACAATCCAAACCTGAATCACTAAGCTCTAAACCGAGACTTCTCCCTCAGGCTTTACTGTGTATCCCGCCAAAATTGGTCAAGGTATTCCTAGGTCTTTGTGAATGAAACTTGAGACCACATCTGCCTCAAATTCCGAAATCCAAAACGGCAAACCAAAGCTCAAAAACCGAAATAAACATCATAACACCATGGCATCAGGAAAAAGGCAAGGCTAGGCTTAAAACCACTGTCATAACACGGCAAAACAATGCCACTATCATAACCTGGCAAAACCATGCCACTGATAGCAAGAGAACCATACAACAACATGTAAAGCCATGCATGTCCAAACCAGCTAGGAAATCACACATGCAAAAGGTTACCTGCAAGTATTCCTGCTGAAACTGCTTGATCCTTCTTTTTCTTTGTTGATCCTTACTTTCCTTCCTTTCCCTTTGCTTGCTTTTCCTTCCTTGCTCCAAAGCTAGAGTGCTCCAAGAAAACTCTAAGTGACCAAGAGTGAGAGAGAGAGAGAGAATAATAAGAGATCTCCCAAACTTGAACTGACTAAGAGCTTACCCTGACCAAACTTGCCATCTGATCCTCATAAGCCTTTTTATTAATGAGGCCTATAATTTCTTCATTTTTCCATTATTTTCCTTCAACTTCCACCTCACATGCAACCTGTGACCTTTTACCTTCCTTTTCTTCTAATTTCTTTTATTTTCATAAATAAATATGCCAAAAATGCCTTTTTGTCTTTTAATGCCTTTGCCAATTTTCCTTAGCCAAAACACACATTGAGTGATGCCCAATATCTAGCTTGGAATACGTGTCCCTTTCTTGTGGTCTTATTTTGCCTTTATTTACATTATTACATGAATTTTTCACCAGGGTTGTTACACTCTTCGTTCATGATTCAACCACCACCTATTTCAATATGGTTTAGCCAAGACTAGGAAAGAAATCTGAAAGCTAGAAACTCAAGCAAGGATTGAAAGGAAAGCTCATTCAAACTCTAAGATCATGACAGATATCTGAGCATGGGTTCCTGACCCTAGGCATACCAGGGGAAGGAAAAAGAAATACTTGAATTTGGTGGCTCTATATTGGCAGGTGAAGACCCTCTTGGGTCTAATCTTGAAAGACAAGTAAGTTGAGCAGTATAATGTCTTCGACTCCTTGGAAGACATCAAAAGGATGCTCAGAAACCATCATTTTTCCTGGACAAGATTGAATCTTGCATGGTGCATTTGGAAGACCATATTTCTTGTGAATCAGATAGTGGTGATTTGATAGACCCTTCGGGCTCTAGTTTGAGGGTCCTTGCAACAATCTCCTCTTCGGACAATGACCAATGATCAAATAAGGTGGCTTAGAATTTTAGTGGATTATGCTTTATTGGCCTGAGAAACAAGGAACATGTTTATTTTGAATATCTTGAATACTGTCTATTATTTTGGCTCTTCTTAGCATATGTTTTTGTGTTTGGTTTATTATGGTGCCAACTATGGCGTATTCATGGGCCTGTTTTGATATTTATGTTTTGGTGGCAATGCTATGCATGGAATCTTAATGCTTATATCGTTGACCTGAGCACTCTATGTTTGTATTCACAAGGTGTCAGCTATGGTGATTATATGGGTCTTTCCTGATAATTTTATTTGCTAGCAATGTAATGGGCTAGGGGTAATGTTATTGTCGCCAGCTTGGGAACACAACTATGTATGGTTTATTTTGTATTTGGGCTTAAATTTTGACTTTCCAGTCCAAGTCTCACTTGTTGCAGTGTGTCAAAGAGAAACAAACCCCTCAGGGAGTAGTCTGGAAACATTATGTATCTATGTTTTTCTAAGTAATACAAAAGCGTGTATGAAAACAAAATAATCTTTTTAAATTATATATACACACACACACACACACACACACACACACACACACACACACAATATTTTATTTGTTGTTTTCTTGTTATTTTTTTTTATATTGATTTTTTTTGGTATTTTTTTTCTCAACATTCTCTAGCATAATATGACAATGATGTTGGAGAAAAAGGGGATTCACAATGGCTAGGGTTTGTGCAATCTTCCATGTTGTTGCATACACCGTCGAGCTCCAGCTTAGCTCTGTCGATTATGATGGCAGGGTCTTTGGAGAGTTTTGGAAAAACTTAGCGGTTTATATTGGCGGGATCTTCGCGGGCTACTTTTTCCTCTAAAATTTTCATTGAGCTTCCGCTCTTACTTGTGGTGTATGATGACGAAGTATGCTACAACCTCCTTCTGCAGTTGGATTTCATAGATGTAGTGGCATTACATCGTATATTCACCCAATCAATAGAAAATATTTAATCTGCGATTTGGGTCCAAGGTTATATGCCTGACGTCGTGCTTTTTCACTTTTTCTGGAAGCTCAGGTATTGAATCACTCTTTTCTATGGCTAATTGATGGATCAGATATACATAGTTTGAAACAAGTCCACCCTGATTTATGACATGGGCCCTTATTTATTCAGATTAGAGCCACGATATTGAGGATTCAGATTTGGATTGTGAGGAAGAGTTTCAAATTTTTTTGAAGATCCTAAATGGAAAATCAATCCTTACAGGGGCTCAACTAGTGGATCTAGTAACAAATCTGAAAAAAGAAGGTGCAGGAAAATTTGGGTATATCAACCAATATATAGAATATAATCTATGAGGGTAAATCATTGCAAGATGACATCAAATTGAAAGATTACAACATCAAACACAATTCTACAATCATTATAAATTTGAGCTTATGGGGTGGAGCTCTAGGAATGAACATTCCACTTTGAACAATTTCTGCTGCCAAGGGTCCAAGTTATTTTAAGGATGCAGTGAAAGGGAAAGTTTCCATACTAGAAAAACCCCAAGTCTGAGTATCCCAGATCCTTACCTAGTTGAGAAGATGGAGAAACCACCAGATATGTTAGTAAAATTGCCAAAAGTGTGTGGTATTTTCACCGTTCTCCAAACCAGAGCTCTTACCTGTTGATTTAATGGCTTCTATCTCAAGTTCAAATATCTACATCTATGGATCTTCCTCAACTGGACCAACAATTGTGATATTTACCTGTGTGCGAAGGGATTTTTTGTGGTTCAATTCAACAATTAGAAAGATATGGAATATCCCATAAACGAGGGACCATGGTTTTGCGGAAGGGCAGGTCTCTTCGTAACTTTGTGATTTTCATATTTTGATGGCACAACAATGGTGGGTACAAATATGCTGGTATGGGTAAGGTTACATAATCTCCCTCTTCCTTTTTGGCATCACTAAGTTTTAGAAGGCATTGGAAATTCATTTGGGAGATTTTTGAAGATGGATTGAGAAATCATGGAAACATGCATTTTTACCTTTCCCAACACAGACCTAAGCAAAGGCCTACCAAATCACATCCATTTGGTTCATTAAGATTTCAAGTGGACACAATGGTTAGATTTTTAAATACTGCTTGCAGGTGCTAGATTTGTCATCAGACAGGGCACCTGCAGAATTCATCCCTCAAGCGAACAAAAAGGACGAAGAAAAGATTGCAAAAGCAAAAGGGACGGCAATTTCCAGATTCGCCTTCTTTATATGACAAAGATGAAGAAATGGATGAGAGTCATTAACAACTAGAAGAACATAATCAACAAGGCTCCCAAGTGGAGGAGGGAGAAAAGAGGCAGAAGGATCCTGCCAAACATGCTAAGAAAGCCACCAATATAGCAGTGATCCAAACTCCTGGAAAATCAACACGAGGAAGACGACACCAACCAAGGAGCAGTTGGACCAAAGTGAACACATGCTTTCAAGAGTTAAAACTTAGATAAAGAAGTGCCAACAAAATCAAAAAATTGGCAATTGTAATGGCCACTCCAAATTCAGGGGTTTGACATAAAGTATAAAGAAAAAAAGGTAAAAAAGAGAAATTGGGTTCATTTGTGTAAATGTTATTTTTGGTGGCTAGGCTACGATGAGTGCTTTAAGCACATACCAATGGTCATTAGGGGTCAATAAATGAGTGCACTTGTGCATGTACTGATGTAAAAATTTATTTTTTATTAATAGAAAGTAGAGATTTTTCCTATATATATATATATATATATATATATATAATATAATATATATATAAAATAGATAAATATGGCAATGATGTTGTTATGGAATGTAAGAGTACCAACTTTGCTCCATCTTAACTCCAGACTTTATCCTTAGTTAGACCAACACATAATACTTTAAGCATTTTACAAGAAAGTATTCCAAGCCATTAAATAGGCTTCCTCATATCTAATACTTTGGGAAAATACAATGGGTTACCTAATATCATATGCTTGTAAACCACCATTGGTAAACTCATTAATGATTGTATCAAGGTTGTATTAACCACTCTATGACAATGTTAAGATTAACCGGACAATGTGGAGGTTCAAATACTCATCTAAGTCATGTACTTGTAATGTGTTTTTTATTAAATAATAAAGTCCTTATCTAGGACATCCTAAAAAAGGAATTACTATTGGTCCAAATTGGTGTAGTTTGTGCAAGGCAAGCAAAGAAACAAATTGTCATCTAATAGTGTCTTGTGCTTTTTTAAACACAAGAAAATTAACGACATTATTGGATTAAGAAATGTAAGTTCAAGGGACTCCATAGAGGAGGACCTCAAAAATTGTTGTTGAAATGTTGCCACAAAGAGATACACAACATTACCTTTAATTGTGGTCGAGAGAATACACGACTTGTCATGAATGCAAATATTTTCAAAGGATTTTTTTTGCAATGTGCCATACAATGTATAAATATCATTAGCTTTGCCAATCAAGTTAAGGATGTTAAGGTCACAAAGAGGTTTGGGGTAGCAATCATTGATAAGAGTAAGCATTGGGACATTTTTCGATGGAGCCTCCTAGGAAGATCCTCATATTGGAAGGTATAGAGGTGTAATTCACTTTTTCAACTTGCATTTGTTAATAGTTAACACCAACTTGAGGCATGGTTTTAATAACTTCTTTGAACTCATAGTTTTGAAACTGTTTGGAATATGGAGTAACTCATCCATAGGTCCTCAAAGTTTCTCTTTTGGCATTAAAAATGGATGAAGAAGGGGTGCATTAGAAAATTTCACTTTGCAATGTTTGTTTAATGATGTATGGAGTCTCCAGGTAGGTTTATTTCCATGTCTTTTGTGTATATTTTAAAAAAGAAAAACCTATTAGTAGATGGCTAATCGAAGGAGGATCTTAGTTTAATGAAAGCTGAATGGTAAGTCTTAGAGGATCAATATGATTTACACTCGGATTTTTTTATACATCATTCGTCTAATACTTTTCAGTTGAATTACATGTTAATATGTGATTAATTGTTTATAACTAGGTATTATTTTCAGATAATTTATGGTTACTTGATGATCATTTTTGATATATTGTTTGTGTAAAAAGAGTTAGAATCATATGTTAATATCTTTGGATTGTTTACAACTTGACTAGTTTTCATGGTTAAAAACTAGCACTTCCTTTTAAGAAGTCATATGCTCAAATTCAAAAAGAGATATTGCACACTTTTGTAAATTTTAATGGTCAAATTGTTGTGTAAAGACATGTCTTTAAAATTAGATTATAATAATGACTAGTATTTGCACATTACTGTGCAAAGAAAAGTCGACGACATTAAATGGAGGGGGAGGGACACATATCAAGATTCTGAAAGCTAAGTCCAAACCACTGGTTACAAGTTTTGTGCAAAAGTTTTCTTAGAAGTGCCTTTTCTAATAAAGATAGCAAAGGCACATACAAAAGTGGTTTTCCAAACCATCGGTTTCAAGTTTTCTTAGAAGTGCCTTTTCCAATAAAAATAGATTAGAGAGTGTTTATCCCTCCTTACTATATTGGAGCCCGAGAACATTTTCAATATATGAGATAAGAAATTGCAAAAGCTCCTATCAAATTAACTAAATTTTTTTGTCTCTTCAACGGTTTGATACCCAGGTTAATTTCAATGTCCACTCCAACTCTCTGTGATGGAATCTCAAAACAAAACAATTAGCAGATTAATGTTACCAACAAGGCTATGCAAACCAACCACTCTTTTTTGTTGTTATTTTGAATTTGCACGGTTTTTTTCCGATCATAGAAGCTCCATCAAGCAACGAGGGCAGAGATTTTGTTCCCATTCCCTTGTCCCAACATGTACAAATTTGGAAACTCCTAAGCTCTATTATGAGATTTTTCATTTGTGGGCAGGCATTTAATATTAAAGGAGGCAACTCTCACACTTGCAAATTCATGGGTACTTTTCATTGTGGGATCCATTCTTAGAACACTACGTGAGATAAGGGATTTCTGCCAACTCTGATCCAAGGTTCACTGCAAACCTTACCCCAGTTGAAATCAAATTAAACAAGATACCGATTAAGATCACTCTTACGAAAAATTTATTATTAAGAATTTTATTATTGATTGGAGGGACAATGTTTAGATTCTCTGTCAGGGATGACAAATCAGAACAGTGTCGTGAGGATAAACCTTACAATAAAAAAGCCTTCGACTTAATTAAAAATAACATAACCTTATTATTTATTTTTTGAACAAGATCGGGTAGTTTGTATATTACCAAAAGCTTTGATGGAGCATGCTCTTATTACAAAAGACTGTACCATGAAAAACATCTAAGCCACGAGATAGGAACGCAGTCTCTTCTCCTAGGCTTGTGTTCAAGACTTCATGTATTTTTATGTGTATTCTAGAGTACTTCCTAACAAATTGACCTACTAGAAAGAGAAATTTGCATGTCATGGGCTCTCTGATAGTTTTTCAAGGCCTGTACACTGATTACTCATGATTTGACTGACTCTTCTTGTCATAATTGTTCGAGTTCTTTCCTTCAGTGGGTTGAATTCCATGTGGTTTGTTTGCTTGCTTCTTCCTTTGTCTCTGCTTTCTACTCCAAATTTCGTTTTGCTTCTTTGATTTTGTGTTTCTTGAGATGCTTCTTCTTTTGCTATTATTGACCACTTTCCTTTCAACAGATGAGGATGTCCGAAGAGTAGCAGCCAAGATTAAACTGCAAAGATTGGAATCAGGGGGTGAACGGTGGATATTGACCATAGGCGCTGATGGGAGAGAAGACTGGAGGAGCCATCGCAACCGTCGATGGTTGAGAACTACGATCGTCGGGCGCGAACAAGTCCGCATGTTAACCAAGAAGAAAGGTGGGAATAAAAGTGGAGATGGTATTTCAGGCATGTTATAAACCATAATTGGTAAAAGGGAGGGGTCGCCCGATTCCACTGACCGAGTGCCACGTAGCATCGGAGGAGAGAGAGAAAACCACTTTTCAAGTGGGTAATCTTTGTGCTTGTTGTCTGCTCGAAATCGATGGGAGTCGTCCGATCCAATGAGTACAAATCGACGGTGGGGAAGAGGCGCACATATTTGATTGAGCAGGCTAATCAATGACTGTCAGATCGAGCACCCTATCAATGATCCTGATTTGATCGGAGATCGGAGAAAGGAGGGGGCAGCGCAACGGAAAAGGATTTGGAGTGCAAGCCTGATGATAATAACAGATGCAAATGAATGATTTTTTGAAGTCCGGATAAAGCACTCGGACAGGCTTTTCCTTTGTAAATAGAAAGATCTAAAGTCCCTGCGAAAGACAAACTTGAAGGAGGGCCAAAGACTGTTTATATCAATCGGGGGGGTTGATATAAAGAGAGGGGCAGAAGGAGGGCCAAAGACTGATTATATCAGTTAGGGGGGGGGGGGCTGATATAAAGAGAGGGGTAGAAGGAGGGCGTGGATGATAAAAAGGAAATGTGCTCGCTGAGAGCAGAGAGTGAAGGGAGAGAGTAGGTACGAAGTTGACAGACTGGGTAAGTAGAAGGGTGGGGGCTTAAGATGAAGTCTGCGCGCTAAACAGAGGAAACACTGCTAGCTATTAGCAAAGATAGGGAGGGTATTTGAATCCAAAGAATCACTATAATAACATGGAGAATGGAGATTTCCTCGCGAAATTGCTGCTGCGATCTTTGTGAATGTACCCTCTATTCTTATAGTGCTTTATCTCAGCTTGAAACCTGCCTTCGATGAGGTAGATTGCAGCGTAGTTCTTGTGACTAGGATCACAATCTTCATTCCTGTTGTTGCTCATACAAGAGTCTGAAGTTTCATGATTTTTCCTTTGCTTTCCCGTGTTTTCCTGGCTCTTGTTGCACTGATGAGTCCTTTGTTGTTTTATCGCTGTTGTTTTTTGTTTGATTGCTTTTATCATTGTGATTTTTCCTTTGGAATTGGTTAGCTTTATACTTGTGGTTTTTGTTGGTTATTAAGGAACAACGCTGCGGTATTCCTCCTGGTTTTCCCGAACAAGCCCTTCATTTTTTTCACTGCTTGGTTTGGAAAGTGATCTGCCTGTTGATTGTGGATTCTCAAAGACATGTCTGTAGATTACATCGCCATAGCCTTCCAAGTTCTTCCCGATCCTTCTAAAGATTCTGTTCATGAACTCATTGCTTGGTTTTTGGTTTCTTGCCATTGCCTCTATTATTATGGCTGAGTCTCCTATTATGATAGGATTTTGGATTTCTCTTTTTTTTTCTTTTTTTTTTCTTTTCTTTTTTTTTTTTTTTTTTTTTTTTTTTTTTTTTTTTTTTTTTTCATCAACAAGTTGTAAGCTTCTGCCTTATTATTTGAGATTTGTCCCAATTCCCATTCATAAGTGACATTTTCTTTTCCATTAGGATTGAGGATTATTCCTCATGCCCCTGCCTTTCTCGGATTATGCTTTGAAGCCCCATCAAAGTATAAACAATATCTATTATGATTTTTCCTCCAATTTGTCAGTTCCTCTTCATTCATTCTTATTTTCCATATAATTCTTGAGCTTATCTTCCTTTGTCCTTTTTGCCCATTATTATCTATTATGGCTTTGTTGAGCCAATCTCACTCTTCCTGTTGAAGAGTGTTATAGTCTGTTGGAATTGTTCCTTTGACATTGAGTATTTCAGAAGTTAGACCCCATGTTTTTGAAAGGATCTTTCCTATCCTTGGGATTTGATTTTTGAAAATGCACTTGTTTCGTGTCAACCAAATTTACCAACATAGAACCACTGGAATGCATTTCCATATTTTCTGAATTGTGGCTTTTTTCTTTGTTGTGTATGGGTAGGCCTTCTCAAAGGTCTGAAGAAAATCCAGAAAGGGCTTTTTGAAATTTATTTTTATTTCCAAAGGACTTATCAGCTACTGGCAACATTCTTTAGCAAATATACATTCTTGGAAAAGGTGATGTATGTTTTCTTCAGCCTGCATGCATAATGGGCATCGTGTTGGACCCTGGAAGCCTTTTTTTCTTAAGTTTGCACTAGTCAATATTCTCTCTTTTAAAAGGGTCCAGATGAACATTTTTATCTTAGGCAAAATTTTATTTTATTTTTTATTTTATTTTTATTTTATTTTATTTTATTTTTATTTTTTATTTATTTATTTTAATTTTTATTTATTTATTTATTTTTATTATTATTTTTTTTCATGCTATTTTCCAAGAATCCCACTCTTATTGATTTGGTTGTTCTTGAAGGATTTTATATCCAGTCCTAACTGTATAATGTCCACCGCTTGGGTCCCAAAGATATTCATCTTCCTCATCACGGTAGATTGGCGCTGCCCCTTTTAAGAGCTGCCTGATTTTTCTCCATTGCCCTTCCAGATCTGCCATAATTGCTGAGATTTTCCAGTCTTGCCACTCCTTTTGGTTCCATAGAGAGATTGAGTGTAAAGTATTGAAACCTTTACCTTTCATCCACTCTTTTATGTCTTCAATTTCTGGATGGGTCTGAAGTGGCTCTTTCCCATGATTCTATCCTCCCAAATTGAAATTGTTTTTCCATTGCCTAGGATTTTAGAAATGTATCTACTCATTAAAGGAATTGTTTTTTTAACTAGCTTCCAGACTTGGGTACATTGTCTTATTGGGATATTTCCAGTAAGAAATATTTCCCTGGTGCCATCCATATATTTTGATAAAAGAGTCTTTTCCCACCAAGTCCCTTTTCCTGTAATTAGTCTCCATACCATTTTCAATCCCAGTGCTGCATTCATGAGCCTAGGTATCCGTATTGATAGCCCTCCTTGTTCATAAGGTAGTACTACTTGCTCCCACCTGACTAGGCTAAATTTTTTGTTTTCTTGCTTCCCCCCTGCCACAAAAAATTCTTAAGATTAATCCCATTTGTTTGTGGGCACTTGCTGGGGCCATGATTATTGCATATTGGTAAATAGGTAGTGCTGCAAGGAGTGCTTTGATTAGTATTACCCTTCCTGCCATATTCAGCCACATCATACCCCAACTTTGTATTTTATTTTTCATTTTTTCAATTTGTTTTGTCCATATTTCTATCTTCATGTTCTCTTTTGAGATTGGAAGTCCTAGATAGAAGAAGTGTGTCCATTTTTCTTGTATAGGGATGTCTAAGAATTGTGAGATCCATTGCATAGTTCTGGGGGGGGGGGGGTATTCCATCCATATATCCTGCATTTTGTATTGTTTAATAGCCCATTTGAAACCTGTAAAAAATCACCCAGTACTTTTTTGAACCTCCTTGCTATTATTGTTGAAGCCCCTCCCAGCAACAATGTGTCATCAACAAAGAGTAAGTGATTTATTGTTTTTACTCCTTTTGCTATTCTGATCCCTGTGATGTTTCTTTCCTTTCTTTGTTTTTCCAAAGCCTTGCTTAAGGTTTCTACCATTATAATATATAGGAAGGGAGAGAGAGGACAACATTTCCTAAGGCCTCTTGTGCTTTGAAAGAAGTCACTGAGCTGTCCATTTATGAGGGGGGCAATCCAAGGAGTATAAATGCATGCTCCATATGGTCACCGCTACCTCTTCTTCTGTGGATTCCTTGCACATTGCAACATTTTGTTCTTTTTAAATTATTTTTTTGTGTGCTTTAAGAAATCTTCACTCTCAGCCATTTCTTCATTGGTTGAGAGTAAGTTTTTGAAGTGCTGATAGGCTGCTTTTTTTCGTTCCTCCGCACCTTTGACCTCTTGGCTTTCGACTTGATTTTTTTCTATTTGGTTTCTTGCTTTTCTTATTTTCATTGTGTTGTGGAAAAAGGAAGTGTTTTTGTCCCCTGCCTTGAGCCACAAACTTTTGGGTTTCAATCTTGCCTTTTCTTCTTCTTTCTTGTTTTCCCTATATATTTCCCAGAAGATTTCCTTCTCTCTTAGATAATCTTGCTTGCTTTCTTCTCTGTTTTCTTTTTCAATTTCATGCTTTCCATTTTCTGCTGTAATTTTTTTTTTTTTTTTGCCCATTCATTTAATTTGGTTCTTGCAGTTTTTAATTTTGTTTCCCAAATATACTGAGGTGATCTTGTTACTCTTGGCTTCCATGCTTCCTTGACTAATTCGATAATTTATGTGTTGCTGTCCCAAATTGAGCTGTATCTAAACGGAAGCGGTTCCTGGTTTTCCATTTTGCCCATGACTATTGTCATCGGTTTATGGTTAGATGTTGTAGTGTGTAAAATTTTTGATTTTATGGCGCTGTGCACTGCTACTATATTTTCTTGTATCAGAATTCTATCTAGCCTTTCTTTATGTTGCTTTTGCCACTCTTTTATTGCTCCAAGTGTATTTCTCGTTGGTTGGCAGGATTATTAAATTGTGTTGTTCCATTTTTTCTTCTAGAATATCTTTGGATGGGTCTGTGCGGTATGTTCCTCCAAACTTTTATTCTATACTTCTTACCAAATTTAAATCTCCTCCTCGAATTATTTTCCGAGCTTGTATTTCTTTTAGTGCTTCTTTTATGGTGGTCCAACATTGCTCTTTTTCCTTGTAGTGATTTGGGGCATATATATTTATAACATTGTACCTTTGTTTTGTATTGATTTGCATTAGATCCGTTTGGATCCAATGCTGTTCTTTTTGTATTTTATTAATTCCCAAGTTTCTTTTTTCCATATTGTGCAAATACCTCCAGATGCTCCTGTTGTCTGTATTGCTTCCCCTTCATAATCTTTGATTTTATTTATTATTTATTTATTTATTATTATTATATTATTTTTATTATTATTATATTTATTATTATTTTTTTTTATTTTTTTTTATTTTATTTTTTCAGTTTCTTGGCTGTTTGTTTTTGTCTCATGAATCATAAGGATGCCTGCGTTTTCTTTTGCCAGAATGTCTCTTATGGCATTTTTTTGACGAAAGATCCCATTCCTCTGCAATTCCAGGAGACCACTATCATTATTTACTTGTTGGGTGGTGCATGGCTCCTTTCCCTCTTTGTTGGCTTTTTTCGTTCTTTCCTGTACTCCTTCCTAATAAGGTTTCCATAGGTTGCTCTATTCCTAATGCCATTTCCTTTGCTGCTGCTTCATCCCTGAGTTCTTTGTTTGTCTTTCTTCTTGTTTTTTTATGATATTCTACATTTGGGGGTGCTTCCTTTGACTGTTTTTTGGTTAGAATTCTGTCTACTGGGGGGGGGGGGGGGGTTGTGAGAGTTTGATACCAGAGGGGATGAAAGGGGGTTGGGGGTATGTTATGGGGATTTGGATTTGGATCTGGATCTAGGTCCAGGGGATGGGGGGGTTGAAGAATCCAGAGGCTCAAAAGGATTAGGCTAGCAAGATGATTATTATCTTATTTGGGTGATGGGGGATGGAGATCAGAGGATGTGGAGGGCTGTGAGGAAGATAGATTTGGTTGTTTGTGGACTGTCTTCTTTCTTTTAACATGTTCCCATTTGTTTTCTGGATCTTCACTCTTTTCATTTCATTTTTTTTTTACATCTATTTGCAAAATGACCATATTCATGACATACCTTGCATTTGAAGGAGATTTGTTCATAATCTAGCTGTTGTATGTGCATCCACTGGTTCACTTTGATTTTGATTGCTTCTGGTAGCCCTTTCCCAAGATCCACTTCTACACAAATTTAGGCACATGCATGCATATTTTCCTTTGGCTCACACCTGTCTATATATTTCCCAATTGTATTTTCTATGGCTTTGACTGAATCATCCCCCCAACAGTGAAGGGGAAGTTGTGGCAATTTAACCCAGACGGGGACGACATTGGGTACATCCATTTTTGGGTCGAAATCTGGTGTTCATCTGTTTAGATACAAACCCCTTGTATCCATAAAATAAGGTCTATTCCTGAAAATCAGATCTCAATCCTCCTTGGTTTCAAAGTGAAAGGTGTAGTAACCTCTTCCACAAAACCTGATTGAGATTTTTCCATCTATTGACGCAGTCCAGTTCATTTCTACCTATTTTTTCACAGTTTTGGGCGATGGCCATAACCCCGTAAATTGCCCCACTAATCCACGCTCCGCCAGAGAAAGTGCTGCTCTACGGGAAAGGGAAGGAGGGAGTGAGATTTCAGGGATGTCTTGTTAGGTCCCTATACTATTAGTGTAACCCCTTACTGTTATTAGTGCAACCTCCTTATTATATTGTTGTGCCCTTGTAGTCCCCATATTGTTATTATTGCTCCCCATAGAATACCACTATTGTTATTATTGTGCCCTTACATTATTATTGTTATGTCGACTCTTATTACATTATGACCCATTAGACTCCTATATATAGAAAGGAGGTCTTGTCATTTGTATCATCCAAGAATTGTTCATTTGTGTAATGTAAAGGAGGTTTCCCCCTCGAAGAGGCTGAATTATAAGGCGTTAATCTATCTTTTCTATATTTTTGTGAGCTGGTTTCATAACATTTGGTATCAGAGCTTTGGATTCTAGGGTTTCGCTACTCCAAACAGGTCATCGTGGCATTTTCACTATAACTTCTTTTTTGTAATGTTTCAGAAGCTAAAAAAAAAACCCATTTGAGACGAATTATTTCTAAAGCTCAGGTCCAAATTTCAGAGCTTGTATCGCTATATTTTCGGATATATGATCTGAGGAAGTTAGGGTTTTCGCAGACTCCCGAATTACATCCTAAACAGGTGACCTTGGGAAAATCATCATAACTTTCTCTTTGAGCAAAAAATTGAAATTTCGTAAGAAGTTATAGAAAGAATACGAACTGTAGTTTTATGTGCATAGGTTTTAGATCCGAAGGTCGAAATTGTGACACGTGGCACGTTGTACAAGTTTGCTCTACTGAAACATTATATAATCAGGTCATCTTAGGAGATTGGGCATAACTATTTCTTGGAGAATCAAATTTCGATCAAACTGGTGACATTGGATATTACAGATGGAGAAATATTTTGATCTACATGGTGTACCACTGTTACAAAAGGTATGTATTGCATCTAATTATTTAGAACTGAATCATTTTTTATGGTATAAAGGGCTTTGTTCTCGTAAACAACTTGTTATGTAGTCAATTTTCATGGAGGAAATGATAACACATTATGATGATACAAAAAACAACACCTTCTTTAGAGAAACACCACAACAATTGGAAGAACAGAGAGAAAAAGTGCTTTGTTACAAAGTGGAAAGCAAAATTATGGAAACAAGGAAGTCTACCCCTCATAACTATAAATATGGAAGTGTTGTTTCTCCTAGCCTTCCACAACCTACAAAGGTTACACCACAACAATTGGAAGAAAATAGAGAAAAAGGGCTTTGTTACAATTGTGATAACAAACACATTAAAGGTCATAAGTGCGCTGAGAAGAAATTATTTTGCATTGATTGTGGAGAGGAGGAAGAAAATGATCAAGAAACGTCAAAAGAAGAGTATATACACCAGGAACCAACCCCAGAGAAAGAAGAAATGAATCCGACCATATCTTGTAAAGCATTGGAAAGAATTACCACTCCTAAAACTCTCAAAGATAGAAGGACA
>APFE030446943.1:2363-23531 GCA_000404065.3 Pinus taeda
ACACATCTCTTCTCAGAGATAAGCTACCATTGCCCTAGCTGGTTTATTTTCACTTGGGTTTTAATAAAAAGTTTCTTTTTGGTTTTGTTTATTGGGCATTCTCATATTTTTCTTCTGGCAATTCAAGTTTTCAGATCTTGGGGGTCTCTCCCCCCAAGATCCATTTCAATCTCTTAGATCTTGGGGGCCTCCTCCCAAGATCTGGATCAATTGATAACCTCTAGCAGCATATCTTCTAGATCAATAGGCATAGCCCACAACCCCCTATGAAATAAATGAAAAAGGGTGGGGCAGCCCTGAGCGATATTGAAGTAATAGATAGTTTGGCCTTGTGTTATAGATTGATATCCAGCGACAGAGGCAGACATGAAAGCAGGCAGGAGCAATTGAACCAGCACCTGCTTATGGATCAATTCAAGAGCTAGTTGATCAACTTGAAGCACTTGTTTCCTCGCAATGGTAGAGACATAAGCTGAAGCATAGAAGGCAACAAAGACAGAGTGAGAGGCAAAGGTCGCAGTTTCATCGGTTGGAGATCGAGCATAAGAGGCGAAGGCTTCTTCGGTAGCAAATACAATTATAGAGTCCCCAGCAACAGGGCAACAGGGAAGGAATGAAACCCAGAATATGGAAGAGGAACTAGAAAGCATAGATATAGGAGGCCTAAATATTCTAGGCTTAGAGCAAGCCTGTAAAACAAAAAGTTATGACAAAATTCCAGAAAGACAGTTGGACAATATGAAAATAATTTTATCAAGATCACAGAGACATCGAACCCTTGGAATACAGCCTGGAAGCCAATGGGATGGAAAGATCCTCAACAAAGACAACAAGAAAAGAGGAAGGAAAATAGATCTTCAACGAACCATTCGCATCGGGGAAATGCTAGTGGAATCCGACAGATACTCCAAGCTCATGAAGTATTATACCACCCTCTCTAATATCTCATCATGAAGCTCATCTCATAGAACATTAGAGGGCTTAAAAGCCCCGAGAAGTATAGATCAATAAAAAGCATGATTCAATAAGAAAAACCAAGCATTTTCTTCATACAAGAAACCAAGTGTAACTCAGCAACTCTAGAAAAAACCATGGCCAAAGCTTGGCTAGGTTGTAATGCAATTGTAGTAGATGCATTAGGGGCATCAAGAGGTCTTGCAATCATCTGGAATGCATAGACAATCATGCTCTCCAACTTACATGTGAACAAGCACTTCATTCAGGCTTCGTTCCATATAACAGGGACAAATATCCATGGGCATTTAAAAAATGTTTACTTTCCCCAGGAAGCTACTCAAAAGATAGACATATTGAATACTCTATCAATAATCAACACTGAAAGGACCCACCCACTCTGGCTCATACGGGGGGGGACTTCAACATGATTACGAAATTGGAGGAAAAAAGGGGAGGCAGAAGCAGACTAGATAAAGAAAGTTGTCATATAAAGGACTTCATCCAGAATAACTGGCTCATTGATCTACCCTTCAATAATGGAGTTTTTACCTGGAACAATAAAAGAGCAGAGCTTCATCAAATAGCATCACAATTAGATCGATTCCTTCTCTCTGATAATGCTATCCATTTAGGCGGAGACCTCTCAGCCTCAATTTTGCCCCTCACAGGTTCTGATCATTGGCCAATCGCACTCCAATGGACCAGACCAGGCAACACTCCACGTCAACCCTTTCGCTTTGAAGCCTTCTGGCTGTCACATCCAAATTTCAACAACTTCGTTAACACGATCTGGAAAAGCTTCAAGCCTTTGGAGGGATAAAAAATGTTCCAATTCCACCAAAAGCTAAAAAGTCTCAAATTTCATATCAAACAATGGAACCAGTCTACCTTTGGGAATATAATCCAGGCACAAATAACACTAAATAAATCAATGAGAGAACTGCAACAAAAAATCATCATAGAAGGGTGAACATAGCAGCTTTCGAAGCAGGAAACACACCTACAATCTCAAATCCTGGAAAGAGACAAGCAAGAAGAAGTTCTTTGGAGGCAAAAAATCACAGGTCAGGTTGCTAAAGGAAGGTGAAAAGAATAAAGAGTTCTTTCACCACTCTACGATCCAAAGGAGAATGACCAACACCATTACCCATATACAGAATAGTCAAGGAGAAAAAGTTGAGGACCATGCAGCCATAGAATAAGAACTTCTGACATACTTCAAACATGTTCATCATGAGACTCAAATAGATAGGACAAAGGCCACTGATAAAATAATCCAATCCATTCCAAAGATCATCACTGAGGAACATAATCAGTTGCTCCTCCAGCCGATTACTTTACAGGAGGTGGAAAAAGTAGTCCAACAGCTAAAAGAAGGAAAGGCGCCAGGTCCAGACTGGTTTACCTCTAACTTCTTTCACAATTTCTGGGAGATGATCAAATTGGAGGTCTGGCAGGTAGTGGAAGAATCTAGAGCCAAAAAATGGATTCTCCCATCCATGAATGCCACATTCATTACCCTCATTCCTAAAAAAGAATAGTCTAGAACCCCTAACAAATTTAGGCCTATAGTGCTATGCAATGTCATTTACAAAATAGTCTCCAAAGTCACTGCTTCAAGGCTTAAACTATTGCTCCCTTTACTTATCTCCCCAGAGCAATCAAGGTATGTGGAGGGCCGACAAATCACTGATGGCATTATCCTAATGCACGAAATCATCCACTCTTTGAAGTAGCATAAAAAAACAGGTATGCTACTTAAGACAGATCTATCAAAAGCATTTGATAGTCTAAGCTAGAGTTATATTCAAAAATGCTAAATGCCTTTGGTTTTTCCCCTCCATGGGTTAGATGGGTTATGAGTCTCATTTCATCCACCTTCTTCTCCATCCTCATCAATGGAATTCCTTCCTCCTCCTTTCATCCTTCTAGAGGTATTTGTCAAGGAGATCCCTTATCTCCATTTTTGTTTGTTATCATGGTGGAATGTCTGGGTAGATGCATCAAAGATGCACTTCACTCACAACAACTATGAGGCCTCTCCTTTCTCAACTCCCCTCCCTTCACCCATCAGCAATTTGTAGATGATAACATGCTTTATGTGCATCCTTCAGTCCAAGAAGCTCACAATTTAAGATATTTGTTAAACATTTTTTCAGCTACCTCTGGAGCTTTTATAAACCAAGCCAAATCTCAAATTTTCTTCTTTCATACCCCTGCAATTACCCAAGCCTCCATTTCTCGAATTCTAGGTTTATCGATAGCCACTCTTCCATCCAACTACCTAGGAGCTCCCCTTACTAATGTCACCCTGAAACACTCCTCTTGGAATTTTCTCCTTGAAAAATTAGAGGCGCGTCTCTCTTCTTGGACCCACAGATCCCTCAACTTGCCGAGTCGCCTCATCTTAATCAAATCTATTCTTCAATCTATGTCGCTGTATCTTTTCTCAATCTTAGCAACACCTAAATGGGTTCTCAAAGAACTAAAAAAGCTCGAACGATCCTTTCTATGGGGTAACTCAGGTCAGAAACGCAAATGGGCTCTAGTTAAATGGGAAAAAATATGTCTTCCTAAGCACTTAGGAGAGACCGGGCTCCGTAATCCTCATCATAGAAATGTTGTTATGGGAGCACGTATCTGGTGGAACTAGCTCACTGCACCCCACACTCCTTGGGCCACTCTATGGACAGCCAAATATGCCAATAACAGACCTGCTGAGGATCTTATTTGACTCACTAATATAGGACCGGGTTCATTAGTCTGGAATGCAACAAAGCAACATAAAACTCTAATTTAGCAGCATAGCTTCTTGGAGGTCAAGGATGGTACTATTGCGAGATTCTGGGAGGACTCCTGGCAGCAACGACATAGATTAAAATATTTGATTAATCCTCACCAAATTCCCAATTGGGAAGCCCACAGGTTTGATAAGATCAATCAATATTAGAAGCCCACCCTATCGCATGGCTTCAGGCAATGGGTCAATCCTGATCACATTGTCCGGAATGGCCTGGAGTCAGATCAGCTGATCCTGGGGAAAGAACTCTCCAATCAAAAAATCAGATATTCAGAAAAGAAGGATGTACTTAGATGGGGATATGAAGACAGGAGAATGTTCACAACACATGAAGCCTACAACATAATAATAAAAGAATCTGCATTCAAAGATCCATTGTGGACAGCTATCTGGGCTCCTAACTTATGGTTGAAGATGTCCACTTTCCTCTGACTGCTTTGTCAAAACAAAATCCTCACCTGGGATAATCTACAAAAGAGAAACTTTCATGGACCTTCCATCTACCCCAATTGCAATCAGGAAGAAGAAACCACTTTGCATCTCATGAACACATGCCCTCTGGCTCATAAGCTCTGGGAAAAATTTGGTTTTAGATGTCAAAGGGATAGCAAAATCAAGGAAGACATCCCTACCATTGTTTACAATTGGGTAAGAAATCCTTATAAGAGCAAGATTCTTAACTCCTTATGGAAGCTTATCCCTGGCCTGCTTATGTGGACTATATGGAAGGAGAGAAACAAACGCATCTTCAAGAATCAGTCAACACCTATGGAAATCATCAGGAACAATGTCTGCCAAAACCTCAAGGAAACTCTTCTACTCCAATCTTGGCATGACGACAACCTTCCCTCACTGCCACAAGAAAAGACTATTTGGGACAACTGGAATCTACATTGGAATCAAGAATTGAAATTTCAGCCAAAACTATAGCAAAAAGTCCAATCTCAGACAAATGGATCCCTCCTCCTCAGAATGTGTTCCAACTGAATTTTGATGGAGCCTCAAAAGGAAATCCAAGCAAAGCCAGGTTTTGAGGAATTTTCAGAGATCATAAAGGGGCCATCCTTCTAACTTTTCTAGGCTCGAAAGGATGGAACTCTAACAACTCAGCAGAGCTTGAAGGGTTATGGCAAGGACTCCTTTTAGCTCAGTCACATGATTTTTTACCTCTCATCATTGAAGGCGACTCTCAAATACTAATAAATATGGTGAACAAAATTATGCAGGGGACTCCCTCAAACAAAATTGGCAACAGTTGGAGACTAGTCGAAAGACTAGAACTTGTTGAAGATTGGCTCAGAGCCCACAGAGCAGTTAATTTCAAACATATTCGCTGGGAAGGCAATAATGTGGCTGACCTTCTTGCCAACATAGGGGTGGAGAGTAACACTACTCTAAAAGCTAATGAATTATCTTCTATCGCAACTGATGCACAGATGAACGAATTCAATGAAATAGTTGAGAAGGAGAAGACTAGGGAAGCAGGAGAACACCCAGATGTGGGTGACACGTTTAGGCAATAATGATTTTACTGAAGGATGATGGCGAGGGGACGGGCCACTTGTCTGATGGCGCCCCTCCCCATACCACCCTGAAGCGCCTTCAATACTCTCTGCAGGATGCTTTTAATACAGGTCTGGATCGGCAAAAAGCTATGCATTGTTGGGATATGGAGGAACCTCGATTCATTCCTGCACCATCGCTCCTGCTTTGCTACATCTGTCTACCTCTGGCCTTTGAGCCCAGCCATCACACTGCAACTGGCCGTCGCTGCTGGATTGTATGCTATGTAGATTTCGGTAATGGATTTCATCATTTGTATTCGACTCTCTGCTTTCTAATCTCTGCCCAGAACGACCCTTTTGCACTCCACATTCCCTCTGCTAGTTGTCATTGCCCCTCCTGTCATTGATCCCTTGTAGCGCTCAGCCAGCGACATCAGCATGGTGAGGCATCGGATGCAAAGTCGTAGGGGAGGAACCAAGGGTGGAAGTTCTTGTCCTTTGGTTGAGCGTGCCACCTCCTCTCCTTCCCTTGAACTGCATCATCCTCCAATTCTTGGAGAGGGTCAATATCCTAACACCAGATGTGGGTGAGGTCAGGCTCAAACCACTTCGGCAGATCATAGAATGGGGAGACCAAAGGGCAAGGCCTTTACATATAGCAATATGCGATTGCGATCAGACCGCATCATAATATCACATCGGAAAAAACCAAGGGGCGGAGCCTTTACACCTTCATATTTGCGATGTGATGATGTAGACCCGACGGTTACGATGGAAATGGTGATCGGCGATTAAATGAGGACCGTCGATCGACACGAGGATCAACGGCTCAAACCACATTGGCAAATCGTAGAATGGGAAGACCAAAGGCAAGGCCTTTACATATAGCAATATGCGATTGCGATCAGATCACATTGCAATATCGCATCAGTAGAAACCAAGGGGCGGAGCCTTTACACCTTCATATTTTCAGTGTGATGATGTGAACCCGATGGTATTATAAATATTATTTGATAATATTTGAGGTCCACATAAATTCCAGTTTCAATGCATTTTCAATGTATTTCGTTATATAATGAAATAACGAAGGTGGGGGAGAGACTCACTGAGGTGGGGGAGAGCCACACTGTAGCACTTTCGGGGACGTGGTGGATGACTTGGCGGATGAGTGGGCTTGCCCAATCATCAAGGAGCCCATTCCGGATGACCTCAACTAAGGTGACATGGCTTCCAGGTAGTGGATGTGGTTAACGAAGAATAGGCAGGGGTTTCCTGATGATAGTTCAAGGCCAGTTGTGGCTGTCCAGGTGCTCTTTATCTGGTCTTTTTGTTTTTTGCTAGTGTTTCTTGGGTTCTGGTTTCCTGTCTGGACTAATCCTCAAGGAACCATCTTACTGTTTCTTTTCTGGGGTCTGGACTTGGGAAGTGATACCATTTTTGAGGTTTCTGCTCTCATTGGACTAGTTTCCCCAATGTTGGGGCAGTCCAGATTTTGTTGATACTCTACGATACCTTGGTCAGGGCCTTGTCATCTTTGTATCCTTCTGTACATATTAATATATTACTTTTACTTAGAAATAAAAAACATAAGGCATGTAGGCCGTAAAGGTATGCAGACCATCATTTGAAGAATGCAAACCTTAATATAGATGAGCCATATCATAAAGACAAGCCATTGATGATGGTGAGCCACAAAAGTATTGAAAGCAAGTCAATGCCATTGAATAAACAATGATATTGTACGTAATTGATACCACTGTGATATTGTAATAAATAATTTCGATTCCACTGAGAAAATCAATGTCGACTATGTGAAGTGAGAGCCATACTTATGAAGAATTTGGACCATTGTTTAACTGTTAACCATACTAAATGTATATGAACCCTGTTATAATGTATGCATCCATACTGCAATATATTCGAGCCATGCTATAATGTATATATCCATATTATAATATATACGAGCCATGCTATAAAGTATGCGAGCATATTTTAATATAAACAAACCTTTCAGAGTGGTGCTTCTGCGTATAATATTGTGATGCCAATGAGATTTAATACGATGCCACTAAGGATTACTTCCACCGTTCATTACAACAATGCCACTAAGGATTGCTTCCACTATTCATTACAATGAGGGTACAAAGGATTGCATCCAGTTTGCCACATGAAAGGTCAACAGGCCAAAAGCTAAACCATAGAGTGTGAGTAAGTCATAGAATCAATCCATAGGGATGCAAGCTACAAGATGCAATCCACAGAAAAGATGTGAACTAGAACTATCCCATAAAATGTGTGCTATAAAACTGAGCCATATACGAATTACCACAAAAGATCATACGAACCATAGAGCCCTTGTGACCAAAAGAGGCACATTGAAGGGTATTTTATAGTTGTTTCAATATGTGAAAAGTTGTGTCTATTAGCGAGGACGACATGAAGAAGCTAATATGATTTTGGAGGGAATTATTAAATTCAAATCATCGTTTCACATGTGCGTGCCTTAATAACATCAATTAGTCATATTTTTCTTTTATCTAATTTACATCCTTCTTGGGGTAAGATCAACATTTCTTTTGGGCTTTGGGGTTTCCTAAGGGAAATTCATCTCAAAGTTGCCCAAATTTCAACACCCTTCTCCAGGTCCACATGACCATTGGGTCCAAGGTGTCGAAACACCCCCTCCCCTTGTCCACATATATGGGTTAGTTATGGAAACATTTCCCTAGAGGTTGATGCATCTAAAATAATGTTAAAATCATATCATGGCCACAAGCAAGAAATAAAAGAAAAAAAAACATAAAATACAAAAGATGGTCGTGACATTAATAATAACACGTGGGAAAAATCCAAGCATGATCTTGTTGGGTGTGGAGCCTGATTATCTTTTGTATTCAAAGGTATCGTTGCATTGGACCCCAATTCGAAATGATGTGGCAACGCCGCCCGTAAAATATTCGCTACAGGGGGGGTCCACGGGGGTGTCTCCAACCTTTTGGGAGCCCCCCCTGGTGGTGGGATTGGGGGCAATGCCCACGAAGCTAAGAATAGATGTAAAATTGCCTTGTAAAATGTTGTAATTTCATAGTCAATCTGGGCCGTTCATTAGGAGGAGATCTGATGGTAGAAATTATGTTTAATTTAGGGTTTTTTTCCCTAGAAGGAAATCCCTCGCTATATATGAGGGAATTGTATTGCGTCTATGTAGATTTGTATTTTAAGTGAGGAAGAGAGAGGAGATTGAGAGACAATAGGGAGTTATAACAGATCCGTTGTTCATTGTATCTCTTCAGTTTACTGGATAATATAAAAAGAAGCACTGGCTATTTCTCCATGGACATAGCCCAAACTGTGTGAACCACGTATATTTGTGCCTCTCTTGTTTTATGCGTTTTTTGTGTTTACATTTCTGCAATATTTTATGTGTTCCATTGCTCTATAATATATAATTTTTTAACAAATCTCTACCCCTTATCATTATGGCCATCACCCTGGTTCCCAGGGACACTAGATTCCCCATCACATCATTAAAGGAACCCATGTGTGTCCCAACCCTTGGTGGGCAGTGAACTGCCCCACCCTTAAAGGGGTGATAATTGCTATACATCATTCACAACATTCTCTCATTTCCAAGAGCTTCAAACAATAATACAAAGCCACTCCTACCCAAGGAGGTAGTACTATTATGTGATCAAAGCCCCAAATTTGGAAGAGAGTCCTTGTATGAAATCTCAATTTTCCGTTGATTAACAAACTTGGTTCACTTAAATGCAGTAATTATTAATTGTATCTAATGGTGAAGATGCAACATTCAACATTGTGTGTGATTGGTAGGTGTTTTTCATCATGTGTTGGACAACTTAACTGGGGCCCAAGTCCACTGAAGGAGCATTATGACACCCTATGGGTGAAGCATTGAGAGCCATGAGACTCGTATCACTTGCAGAGCATCACTCCATTCCATGGGCACCTACAACAACCCAGCCGTTTGTTGTTTTCCCCACATTATTCATGAGATGACGCACTTGGATGAATATGCCCCCAGCTGGCTTAGCAGTATATACAAGTTTTGGCAGTTGAGCTGGCGTCCAGATGAGATTTGTCTCACCCCTTGAGATAGGAGGGATGACAGCACCTTTTGAGCCCTCATTGTTGGAGAAGAACAAGCCTATTCAATCACCAGGAGACTCATGAGACCCATTTTGTGCCCCAAACATAAAAATAGGGTCCACAGGATGATTTGCATGGAGATTTAGGGGCCAACCCCTGGATACAAATTTTTGGAGCCCTCTACATTCGACTTGGCACTAGAGGAGCCCAATGCATGCCCTAGAAGGGACTACACATGCATGACATGAACATTTTAGCCTATTTTGTGGGTTATTTCTTATGTTTTATGTTGGCTATGAAATTGGATTGTATCCTCACTTAGTTTTACATTGGAGGTACATTCTAAGAATACCCTTGGGGAATATTTTAAAAAGATACTTATGGCATCTTAAAGATTCCCTAGGATTCCATAATTGACAGCGTCAGAACCTAGCTGAGTTTATACTCATTTTACTCAAAATTTCACAAGGAACTCTACTATACAATCAAAATGGTGATATGAGCAGCAGATCTATGGGCTTATGGAAGAATCCCAAGTTTTCCATTAATTTTTGGCACATTATTTGAGGCATCCTTGCACATGTTAGAAGGTGGTCATGTTTATAATTTAAATCTGTAGAATTTTCAGATAGGTTTGCTAGTATAGAGTATGTTGCAATTTGAGTAGCAGAGTTCAAAGCTCACATTTGACAGTGATTGTTTGGAACATCGAACAAGGCAAGGTTACACTCTTCAGAAGGTGGTCAAGTTTACAATCAAAATTCACAGAGTGATGAGACGAATGTGTTGGTGATGTGTTACCCATGTTTTGAGCAACATTGTGATTTCCTCGGCATCAAAACTGATGTAAGCTATATGCATTTAAGGTTTTTGTCTCTTTTTCGATATTGCAAAGAGATGAATGTATGTTGCAAGTTATGGTGATATTTGTATGTTGTAGCAAGGCAACGAAATCCAAATCATTGCAAGGAGTTCATCATTTGAGCCTTTGCATGGAAATCAAGGTGGTGCGGTGCTGGAAAAAGGTCATTTTGACACTTCATTAGAAAGTAGTCATGTTTATAGTCATTGGTATCTAAATTGTGAAACTAGTATGATGATGATGTGTATGATTTGAATCTCCATAGTGGATTCAAGAGGACATGTTACTTCACATGAGAGCATCCAATTTGTGCTACATGCTTGTGAGAGATCAACCCATTCATAGGAGATTGTCTCTTTGTATGAGATACATGGCCATATTCTTGTGAGAATCAACTCTTGGAATTGTGGATGAGAGCATCTCTTTGACACTACCACTATTGTGGTAATTCTACTACCACTTGATGATGTGGGAATTTAGTTCTTTGTAAAGGAGAGTATCTTTGAAGAAGAGAATGAAGTGGTTCATGGATTCATGAGCCCAGTGATGTAACCCACATTAAGTGAACTCCATTATAAAATTGGTGATATCTTACCTTTATGTGTTTGATATATTTTTTCTTGTTTCTTATGCATGTCTTTTTACATTCCACAATTATGTTGAGGTGCATTAGGACATGATAGAGAGAGAAAAAGTAGAGTTAAATTTTAATTCAAATTATATTCAAGTATTCAAATTCAATCAAGATCAATTAAAATGATCCTATAAATCTAATTCTTTTAAGTGATTCAAATCCAGATCAAGTCCATATTAGAGGATCACCCCAGATTAGATCAAGTTTAGTATCAAAGCGAGATTGAAAAAAAATTGCAGGTGTTGAATCAGAGATGGGTAAAGGATTAAAGCGAATGAGGCTTCAAGAGATTGAAGTAATCAACCAATGAATTATAGTAAAGAAAGTTGAGTTGAAGAGAATGTTGTAAGAAGAAGAGGATGAGAAGAAGATGTTGAGACTCATGCTGGGGCAAGATCTGTAGGAACAAATTGGAGAATTTTTCACTACAGAGGAGGAAAAATTTCCCTCCAAGTTTAGGTCAACTGGTGGCCATGACAAGTATATCAATCATGGTTCCTATTATGAAGATATGAATGTATACACATATGATGACACCTCCCATTTACCAGGCAAAGAAGGTGATTTCTTAGAAGCTTCGACTTTAACAGTATCCAAAGAAAGGAAATATTAGGAATTGGTCAAACTCCCAGAAGAGGGCCAAGTGTCATAGATAGGAATAGAGGTAAATAATTCTCCTTATGTAATTAATTCATTTTATGATGATGATATTGGTTCTTTTGAAAAGATAAAACAGCCATTGGTTTGAAGCTACTAAAAAAATGGGATATTAAGGAGGGGTCCTTGGAGCTAATGGCTAGGGTATTGTGAATCCAATCCAAGTGTTGGAACTACCTCAATATGCAGGACTATGCTATGTTAGAGAGGAAGTTGGAGAAAGTTCCAAGACCACCAATGAGAGACACTCCAAGCCCATAGAGATAGGAGAGTCTTCAAGTGACAAGTTTGAATCAGTGCAGGATACTGAGAGCACATCATAACATTCCAGTGATAATGGGCATTTCAAAGGAAGAGCTTAGGAAATTTCTCCTCGCTAGGCTTGCACCAATGACAATTAGGAAAGGTATAAAAAGCCTCAGTATTCTAATGTTAATTTTGATTACAAAAAAATTGGTAATGATGAGCAAAACTTATGGCATAGAAAACCATATACATTTTATGGTTTGAATAACCATGTTGTTACCAAGTGTTGGAAAGGAATGGCCATTAGGGGACTTTTGAGGTCTAAATTGGGCCTCCTAAGTAAATTATAAAATAATAGTGGAAATTATAAAATAATAGTGGAAATAATAAAATAAGATTTGATTACATTATCAAATTTGAGAGGGAAAAAAGAAAAAACTATTTTTTCAACTCGTGTTTTCAACTTATCTCCCTATTAATTTACTCAAATTTCGAGCGAAAACACTCATTGGATGCATAATTTGATTCCTCATCCAAGGAGTACCCATGTTGCATACTTTTGATGGACCTTGCTACACTAAAAATGAGAAATACATGAAAAACATTATTGCAATCACATTGTTTCATGTATTTCTCATTTTTCGTGTGGCAGGGTTCATCAAAAGTATGCAACATGGGTACTCATTGGATGATGAATTAAATTTTGCATCCAACGAGTACTCCCAACCGAAATTTGAGTAAAATCTTAGGGAGATAAGTTTAAAATACAATTTGAAAAAAGTAGTTTTATTATTTTATAGTATTTTTACCCTTTTACTCCAAAAATGGTGAATCATCCCCCATGGTCGACATCATCATCTTGAATCCTGTTGGTTCTTATAAAGTTTATTTTGGTTGTACATTTTTCTTAGGAGGCCCATTTTAGACCTCAAAAATCCCTCAATGATTGTACAAGAAAGTTATTGCAACGAGGAAGAAGCCAAGTCATGAAGACCCTTCTCCACATCATGATAAATGCAAGGGAAAGAAAACTTGGAGGAAGAAAGGCTATTGTAACCATTGCAACAATGGTGGACATCAAGAAGCCACATGTCGAACACTCCTTCCAGAGCTGCATCCCAAGAAGTATAAGAGGGTTGCGAAGGAACCATCCAATGAAGCAACTCTTGAAGTAGGCCAGTGACAAGAAGAAGGCCAACTATAGAAACAAACTGAAAGGGAGAGAATGTTTTCATTAATGGCTGAAAGGATGAATCTCTTGTAGATTTATTTGATAATTTTCCATCATTGTAAATCAGATGTTTCTTTTTAAAGACCCCATAGGTGGGTTGAAACTTGTAAAAGCGATGAAATGTATAACATCACTTATGAATGCAACATAGTGATATTTAAGGCCTTTGCTAGGTAGAAAAGAGTGTGAGTTCTATTGTAAATTAGAGAAACATGTCTAATCTCTATATGTAAACTTTTGGGGTCCAACATTCCTTCAGTGGGGAGGAATGATCTAGGAGGATCCAGAAAAAATCAAAAGCTAGAGTGCTCAAAAGTTTATGGAAACATCATCAAGTCATAGAGCTTGGAGAACCCATTTCAGTGACGTGAATGACACCTCAATCTGAGTCTGTATGACCAAATTTATTGTAGTTTGAAGTTTGACAAAACCTGTAAAAAAAGGGGGCGCGTAGGATGCCACAGGGCAACCTAGTCAGCAAGCTAGTTGGGACCATAGAGTTGGTGTGGCAACCAGCTAATGGAACTAGCTAATGGCCATTAAGACCCGACCAACCATGGACACTTGTCACATTGGAACTGAGTCAATGGGATTGGTTAAGTTCTATAATATGGTTATAAACCATATAAAACAAACAAAATATTACAAAATAACTAAAAAAAACCATGTAAAATAAAAATGTGGTTATAATATTAAAACAAACCAATGAACAATTTTAAAATTTTAAAAATTGTTATAAAAAAATAACATATATGAAATATGGTTTAACATATGGTTATAATTAACCAACACACACCATAATTAACATATGGTTAAGCCGAAAAAGGTTAACAAATGTTTTATATTGGGTTTTCCACTTTAATAGTGGTTAACATAATTAAAAATGGTGACTCGCGTGTTTGACCTAACCACTAAGTGATAAACATACCATGTGCCAACCACTGAACCAATTATTTTTATTGTAATATACGCCCAATCATATTATATTTAAAATTTAAACATATGATGTGGGGCAGTCATGGAATTTTAAGGGGGATTGGAACCAATGCATAAAAAACCAGGCCTGCGAAACCGTGTCGAGGCATAGATCTTGAGTTGGGAATATTCTATGGTATATTTTAGGAATATCCCAAGGGAATATTTTGAAAATATTCTTATAGCATCTTAAATATTCCCGAGGAATCCATAATTGACACTGTTAGAACTTGGTATAGTTTATACTCATTTTACTCAGAATTTAGCAAGAAATTATATGGTGCAATCAAATTGGTGATATGACCAACATATATGAGGGCTTATGGAAGAATCATATGTTTTCCATTAATGGTTGGCATGAGATTCGAGGAAGCCTTGCACATGTCAAAAGGTGGTCATGTTTATACTCTACAGTTTTAGAATTTTGAGACAAAGTTGTTGGTATGGAGTATGTTGCAGTTTGAGGAGAGAAATTTAGAGCTCATGGCTAGAGCTCACATTTGATAATCCTTGTTTGGCACGTTGAAGGAGGCAAGGTTACACTCTTCATAAGGTGGTCAAGTTTATAGTTAAAATTCATAGAATGACAAGGCAAATGTGTTGGTGATGTATTAGTTGTTTTTTGAGAAATATTGTGATTGCCTTGGCACGAGAACCGATTTAAGCTTTATGCATTTATATTTTTTGTCTCTTTTTGGATATTATGAAGAGATGAATGTATGTTGTAGGTTATGGTGATCTTTGTATGCTACAGTAAGGCAACAAGATCTGAATAATTGTAGGGAATTCATTATTTGAGCATTTGCATGCAAACTGAGGTGGTGCAGTGCTAGAAAAAGGCCATTTTGACACTTCGTCAGAAAGTACTCATGTTTACAATCATTGGTCTCTGAATTTTGATAATAGTATGAAGATGATGAGTATTATTTGAATATGAACAACGGATTCAAGAGGACCTATTGTCACTTCATGTGAGAAATTCCAGTTTATGCCACAGGCTTGAGGGAGATCATCCCATTTAGAGGATATCATCTTTTTGTAGGAGAGACATGGCCACATGCTTGTGATAATCAACTCTTGGAATTATGGATGATATAATCACTTTGATACTACCACCATTGTGGGAATTATATTGCCACTTGATGATGTGGGAATTCAACCCTTTATAAAGAAGAATATTTTTCAAGAAGAGAATGAAGTGGTTCATGGATTCATGAGCCCGAAGACATAGCCCACAACAGGTGAACTTTGTTATTAACTTGGTGATATCTTCCCTTATGTGTTTGATATCTTTTCTCTTTTTTCGTATGTATGTATTTCTACATTCCAAAATTATGTTGAGATGCATTAAGTGACAATAGAGAGAGAAAAACCATAGTTAATGTCTTAATTGAAATTAAATTCAAGCCTTCAAATGTAATCAAGCTCCATTAAAACGACACTATAAATCTAATCCATTTAAGTGAGCAAAATTCAGATCAAGTTCATATCAAAGGCTCACCCTGGATCAAATCAAGGAATATACACTTTATTAACTTAGAACCAAGTATGAGTATGCCTACCTTGGGGATGTACTTCTTTATGTATCTAACTATACCTTTGAGTTTCTACAAGTCTCTTACCTATGATCTCTTATTGCCTCACTCACTGGTCAAATTTTTGTAATGTATTTCGGCCATCAGATTCTCTTCTGACCTCATGCATTAGGGGGAATCTGTTATATCTAAAAAATTCACCCCCTAGGGTTAAGAATAAAAGCATATCCTTTTCTAAGTTAGAATATCAATTTGTGATTGGTGAAACATCAAAAAACAAGTGTTTTGAGGGATCAACATTCCTACCAATTGCTATGGACTAAACCAAAAGGCCCAACAACACTCCCTCCTAGTGTTGGGGATCGAAACAGAAGGCCATCAACACCCTCTTTACACTAGAGCTCCAAAACAGTGTAGGAATTTGACTAGATAAGCATAGATTCAGTCCAAATTAGCAACATTGGGTAAAATAATCATTGTTGATTAAAATAATGATTGATTTGTTATACCTTAATCATCACCTTCATATGGTCAAGAAAGTGTCTAGGCACAATGAAGGCCAATCATAAGGAAATCTATAAAGGAAAAGCTCTTCACTAGTCACACGGAGAAGAAATGAAATTATGCCAGAATGTTGCCAGAGTTGTGACCAAGATAAAATTATGCATCGACACTAGTGAGAATAGAGGTTAGGGATTAGATCAAGGGCATAGGCTTGGAGGACTCACCGATGTACTCTAGTTCTACCAAAGAGAAATAGTGACAAATATTTCCCCATTATCTATCTTTCATTGTCTACTTTATTTGTTGTGATTGATATAATATCTTTGGCATTAATATTTTTTTGCAAGAAGATTGTATTGGTTTCTTTCTCTGTGTGCAAGTGATCTAGGAGATCCAAGAGCAAATATCTCGGAGGAGATCTTCCTAGAGTTTCCTTTTATAAAGAGAGTCAATGATCTAGTGTTTAAAGATATGTCTACTTCCTTCTTCTTGCAAATCTGAATGTGCTGAGGATTGTCTAGTTTCTTTTGTTCCACTTTTTCATTCAAACACACCTTCTCGGCAAGCTCTAAGAAAAGCTTGTTGGGATTAAAATAACCTACTACTGTAGGAAAATTTTTCTCTTAAATAGAATGTGAATCGTCTTCCCATCAAGAATGTGAATCTTCTTCCCCTCAAGAATGATCAGTGTTTATGGAAGTTAGTTTTAGGTGTAGCAATAGACATGTGTTCTAGTCTCTATGGTGTTTAAGAGGCTAAGGAACACAAGATCTACAAAACCCAGAAAAAGGTTTCACCAAAAAAGCCTTAATGTCACCTCAATTAGATTAATTATCTATAATTAAATATTTCCCTAAGTCTAACTTAGGAAAAGTGGTTAATTAAATTAGATTAATTGAGGGAGGTCGATTTTTCTCTAGAGACTTCTGGAAAATTTAATTGATGAAGTCAAGGTGATCATAGACATTGATTGAGATGTGATCATGGTTGTTGGTTTCCAACAGAATATTATAAGAGCAAGGTCGATGGGGTTGGGGAGATAAAGAAGACATAGTGAACATTCAAGCAATTCGACTTACCCAGTTGTCGTAATTCATCAAGGGCACAGTTGAAGCTAGGGAGACACGTAGAGGTGTTTCAACAGATATTTGGGAGAAATATTCTAGAGGATATTTCCTCAGTATTTCTAGTGTTTGAGAGACAAAAAGAGGAGCCTGGAATTATCTACAGAAGGAGGTCGATTTAGTAGTGTGTGTTAGTTGGTTTATCTAGTGCGAATTGTGAGAGAGACCGCATTTCAGTTGCCAGTTTCTGGATGTATTTCCAGTAGATAGAGCGAGCGGGTCTAGTAGTTGTTGAAGGTTGTTTTATTGTAGGGAGGTTTTCCGAGAGGTTGTACAAATTTCTCAGGACCAATAATGTGTAATCGAGTCAGGAAGTGCGATTTGGATGGGAGAGGCCAGATCGAGTTGTAGAAGGAGATAGTTAGTCTCCAGTTTATTTTTCCATTGAAGTTCAATATTTTTCGAACATTTTCCATTCTATGACAACTAGTTGTAATTTCTCAAATTGATGAATAATAATAAAACTCTCGTCTGTTACATCGGTTTTCTCTTTAGGGTTTTGTTAGGGACTATTGTCTAAAAAAATAGTGTCAAAATAATTGTGTGTGTGCATTATTTTATAGTTCCAATATTTTATTTTCCCCAACATTTTTATTTGTGAAGATTTTAGTAGTGGATTGTTCATTATTTCCCATAATATTAATTTACAAAAGACAATTAAACTACATAAGTTAGGAGAATAATACCCAATCACTATAATAGTGGAAATTTCATATGGTATCAGAGAAAATCATATCAAAGAAGCTCTAGAGTGAGATTGGTGCAGTTCAGAGGGATATCTGAATCACTTGAGAGCAGATCTACACAGGCCAACCAAGAAGTACGAATCACAGAGGCAGAAATTTGATTTCTAGTCTAAGGAGGTGATCTAGAGGAAGTGTGAATTGTCTGAGTGAGTAGCAACAAGTAGTGAGGTTGTCAAAAAGGGTTTTTGGATTCATATCATATTTCGTAGAGTAGATCTAACACAAAGTGTTTATGGCATAAGGTTTTTGCAGTAGCAGATTATCGTAGGGTTTGGAAGAGAAAACACACCATCATGTGAAAGGGTTTTGACCTAGTTTATTTGTTTGAGTTCATAGATTTTCTAGATATGGCCACAACAGGATTGAGAGATCAAGACAGGTTGGATTGAGCCTCCAAATTTGGTATCTAGAAGGCTAGGATGTTATTTCTATTTGACGAGCATGATCTGTGGTGAGCTTGGTCACTACATTAGCCAATGTTTAAAGAGGAAGAAGGAAAAGAAGGGGAAGCAGAAAACAACTTCGACAAAGATCAAGGATTTGTCTTCTAGGTTGGAGGATGAATTCACAATGTTTGTAGCATTATCCTCAAGAGGAGGATGAGTATGACACACCAGTATGTCATATCTGGTAGGGTTTGAGCAAGGAGCAACAAATAGAACTAGATCTAGCCAAGGAAGGCTTGATTCAGATCTAATTGTTGTGTATGTAATTCCTCAATTGGACCATTACCTATGGTATAGGATCCCAAGAGTTACAATAGGAGGAGGATAAAAAATTCAACAATAGAGCTAGTTGGAGTGACATAGTAGATCAAGAGAATCGATACACATAGGTGTGCAGTGACAAGGGTAGTGCAAAGGCAATAGGAAGGTAATGTGAATTGGCAAGTTGCAGAGAGCAAGGTTCATTTCTAGCTAGAGGAACTCTAGTATAGGGGCATTAGTAGTGTGAGATCAAAGTAGTGTAGTGGCAGTGCAAATTGGTTCAGCTACAACATGTAGTCGGTGAATCAGAGTAGTGCAATAGCATGATGGAAAATGATTGCTAGAGTATTTTCTTTGCATAGATTTTAACTTCTTAGTGACATAAGGAGATTTATTTGTAGAGGGAGGATGTAGTCTTTCTAGTAATGAAACTTGACTGAGGTAGAGGAAGTTGTCGAGGCATCAAGATACTTTTCTAGTCAAATCGATTTGTAGAGGATTATAAGTTCCCAATTAGTTGTAGGAATTTACAGGGTAAGTTCCTCAGACAGAACACCAGAAGGACACCGCTCACAAACAGATCACAGATCAATACACCAGTATTTTGACGTGGTTAAAACCCTCAGAGAGGGAAACAGTCCACGGCATGCGCCAACGTGGCTACTACAGGCAATTTATTAATAAAAGAATGAAAATTTACATAAGCTTCTCTCATGCACGGTTAACCTACAAATGACCCTCCATGCGCTTTAAATAGAATTCATGGACCAATCGGGTGTAAGCCACGGATCAAGTGTCGGTAATACCGAGGAGAGAATGAACCGTCGGATCACTACATATCGTGACCGTCGGATTGTAAGTTACAAAATGTACAACGGTAAAGAAACACAATTTACCTAACTCTATACCTAACTCTATACTAGACCAAGTTGAACTTAACTATTTCCTATGTGTCGGAATATCCTAACATCCCCCCTTAAGAACAACTTGGGATAGGATTGAAGGATTTACAAATATGACACAATAGGAGAAGGAAGGAGGCACTAGCGCCTATCCCCCCTTAGTGACACCTTCCTGAACTCCAAGCATATATCGAAGTTTAGTGAACTTCGCCTCTGTGAGAGCCTTTGTGAAGATGTCTGCAACCTGATCATCTGTTGAACAATATTGCACTTCAAGAACATGGTCATGATTGAGCTTTCTGATGAAGTGCATGTGAAGTTCAATGTGTTTTCTGCGCTGATGCTGAACTGGATCTTTGCAAAGCTGAATGGCACTTTGATTATCACACCAAAGTGTAGTCGGATGCTGCTGCTCAAAGCCCAATTCTGATAGGATCTGACGAAGCCACAAGGCTTCCTTACTAGCTTCCCCGGCACCACGATACTCTGCTTCTGCTGACGAAAGAGAAATGGCAGCCTGTTTCTTACAAGCCCATGTAATAGGTCCTGAACCAAGAGTGAAGACATAAACGGCAGTAGACTTCCGATCATCAGGGTCACCAGCCCAATCAGAATCAGTGAAACCAACTAATAGAGGAGTTGCTTTGGCACTGTAATGAATCCCAAACTGTATTGTACCTCGAACATAACGAAGTATTCTTTTAGCTGCTTTCCAATGACTTTCACGGGGGTTTTGCAACAAACGAGCAACAAGGCCAACAAAAGGAAAGGTCAGGACGAGTATGGGTTAAATACACGAGTTTTCCTACAAGTTGACGGTATAAGGTAGCATCAACTTCAGGAGAAGTACAAGAGACTGAAAGTTTGACTCCAGACTGAAAGGGAGAAGGAGCTGGCTTACAATCTTCCATGTGAAAATGATAAAGAATATCACAAGCATACTTGGACTGGGAAAGGGAAATACCCTCCTTGGATTGCAAGACTTGAAGATCGAGAAAATATTGTAAGTGTCCTAAGTCTGTCATTTCAAATTTCTTTTTAAGGCTGGACTTCACATGGTTTATAAGGTTGGGATCACTACCAGTAAGAATAAGATCATCAACATAAAGAACAAGGATGATAAGAGAGCTTCCCACTTTCTTGGTGTAGACAGTATTGTCAGAATAACACCTAGAAAAGCCAGATTCTAAAAGAAAGCTATCCATTTTGGCATACCAAGCCCGAGGAGCTTGCTTGAGACCATAAAGAGATTTCTTAAGTCGACATACAAGGCTGGAGTCTGTGTGGATGAAGCCAATGGGTTGTTCCATATAGATTTCTTCATGCAAGTCCCCATGTAAGAAGGTATATTTAACATCCATCTGATGGACTTCCCATTTTAAAGAGGCAGCAAGGGAAAGAACCAGGCGGATAGAGTTCATTTTGGCAACAGGGGAGAAGGTTTTAGTGTAGTCAATGCCTTCAACCTGTGAAAAACCCTTAGCAACAAGACGAGCTTTATGTTTATCAACTTTCCCATCTGGTCCATACTTGGTTCTGTAAACCCATTTACATCTAACAAGTTTGCGTCCCTTTGGTAGAGGAACAAGATCCTATGTATCATTTGCCAACAATGAATGATATTCTTCATTCATAGCTGCTTCCCAATGTGGATGGCCTGAAGCTTCTGCAAA